>JBCJKH010047530.1:9604-20451 GCA_039877255.1 Loriculus beryllinus
GTGGAAGGTGTCCCTGCCCATGGCAAGGGCTGGAACTGGATGATCTTTAAGGTTCCTTTCAACCCAAACCATTCTGTGATTCTATGTGTGTATATTTATTCATATTTATACATAAGTATATAAGCTTATTCACATACTGTATCAGTAGGATGCATATCAATAAGGTATACACTAAAGTCACAATAATTTTCAAGTATTCTTAACAAAAGGAATATTCAAGTGTAACAAGCACATGTAATAAATACTTTAAACTGAATAATCTAAAGTGATATATTGTCACATCAAGGTAAGCGTATAAAGCATAGCACTCTGATTTTCAAAGTATATTTGACACATTTCATTACTCTAAACAGGAATTCCAGTCAGAACAGCAGGCATGGTGGAAAGGAGAGGGAAACCAAAGTGCAATCTTACGTAAATACATAGGTAAATTATTGTGATTAATAACTTACCAGTCTCATACAGGGCTAACACATTTTCAACATGACTATACAGTCTGATAGGAGCTGCTCTGATGACACATGAAGTTGTGTCAGTGTGCTAGCTCAGCCTGAGGTAGTCGTAAGTGGGATGGATGTAAGTCAATGCTGTCAGAGGGTCACTTTATCTCGTGACTTCCTTCAAGATATGCTCTTCTAGTGTTAGGTTAGTTACCATGCTGAACACAGTGAGACCTTCCTCTTGGTAACCCTGTGACAGACTCTTTGTCTTCTCCACCCTGGGCCAGTCATGGCCTTTTGCATAAGCCCATCCCCTCTTTCCATTCCCAAATCTCAGTACATAGAGTACAGATGGGTTCAGGTTCATGCCAGCTAACCATGGGGCTGGAGACACCCAGGCATTCAGCTGATGGCTGGCCAGAGGGGTTGTGCCAATTGGCACCATGAAGTCCTCCTCTCTGGGGAGAAATTACTGCTGCTGCAAAGCAATGTCCAGATTGGGGAGTCTCCTTCTCCCTGCTCACACCTGCCAGGATGCTGAAAGAGGGGACCAACGGCTGCTGCTTGAAGGGTACTTCCCAGAAGCTGACAGGGCTCCCTAAGGGAAGGACTGGATCCGGAACTGATCCAGCTCTTAGGTCCGGTGACCCAGAGTGACCTCCATTGCTCCTGCTGCTCAGGGTTTGCCATGGAGAGCGCAAGCTCCAGGGATCCATGACAGGCCTGTGCATGGAGCTAGTGAGCAGTATGGGGAGCCAGACACCCATTCGCCAGCTCACTCCCAGGCTTCATTATTGAATTGTATGGATATACCTGATGCATCTGATGGTCTCTGAAAAACATTAGAGGAGCATCACTGAGTGCTGAGAATTAAGCTGAGAACTGGCCCACAGAGAAGTGGCTGCTCTGTTTGCCCAGCAGTTTCCTTCATTTTAGACTTTGTCGGGAGTCTCTGGAAATCAGTGGGAAAGCTCCGGTCAATTGCCAGAGGCTTCGTATCCACATTGCTGTGCATCTCTGCAAGCGCTGCTCGTTGTGATATTTCTGGTTTTCTCAAAGGTCCTTTTTCTTTGCAGTGTGATGTCTTGGATCAGAACTTGCTAAATTTCCTCCCGGAACAAGAACATTCAGAAATTTATAAGATGTTATCTTCTTGTATGCTTATGACGGATTCTGCCTCATCGGACTACCTAAAAAGTAAGTTTAATTTTATCTTTCCCAGTAAATGAAAAAGCAGGGGCAGGACAAAAATTTTCTCTCAGAAAGAGTTTATTATGTGATGTGCAATATAAAACTTAGGTTCCTAGTCTGTTAAAAAGATCTTGCCACCTGGAATGACCCTTTGGTTCTATTTTTAAATGAAACTCATCGCCTTTATTTTACTAGGCTAAGACTACTTGCAGTTAATTATTGAATATCGTATCTTTTGAGACAGCTGAGGAAAATAGGTTAGCTGATGGAAACTGAGAGTTCGTGTGAGACAAATCACATCTTAATTGATATTTCAGTCTGTTCGAGTAAGATGCTGTTCAGAGGTATGCTAATGTGGCATAACTTTGGTTTGCATTCTAGTTGAAAAGTATCTGTAAAATCATTGTAATTATTTTCAAACGCAATTTGGTTTTCTTAGAAACGCTTTTATTTGCCTCGTCCCTATTCACTTTAGGAGGTAAGATACAGGAAACCTGAAAACACACGGTAATGTAAGATGTACAGCTGCTTAATCTATTGTATATACAAAACCTGCAGCTGATCACTAATATGCTGGTTAATTTAATAGATATTTTGAGGTAATTAGGCATAGTTTTCCAACAGAAGATGTAGAGCAGCTGTGAGTCATGAGAAGCCTAAATAGAAAAAATTGCTATAAATGAAGGATCTGGTTCTCTCCTTCACTACACCGATGCTATGGCAGTGGTGGAGGTGGTGTAAAAGAAGGGCAAGTTATCCACAAAGGCTGTCCCTGAGCTGTGGGCAGGCCTGTGCACAGCCCTGAAGAACCTCCTCCCCTGCAAAGTGATTTTGTGTAGACGCTGATCATGCCATGTATAGCATGTAGCACAATGGTGTAGAGGACTCTGAGTGGTAAGAAGCTGCTCTCGTGCTGCCAGTTGCAAGATTGGGGTTGGAAGACACCATTGGTTGTGTTTAGCTTAAATAGCATATTTATTTCTTCTTCTTCTTCTTTTAACAATCCAGCTGACAATGAACTAGAGTTTTATTGTCATCTTCTGAGAGGAAGTTTGAACCCAAAGGAATTTCCAACATATGAATACATAAAATTTGTAGGAAATTTTCGGTCTTACAGCAATGGTAAGCTTTAATTGTTGTATAAATGTTACTTTAGCTCTGTAAAATAAAATATCAGTATTGCTCCATTGAACAAGACAGGCTTTTAATTGAAAGGACTATTTTTAATGTTATGGGGTAAATTTTGCTTCACATGATCTCACTGCTGATTTGCAATAGCTGGACAAATACCTATGAAGAGTGAAACTGTGTTAGTTGCTTTTGTTACTGCCCTTCACTTGTTAGCAGTGATCCTTTGACTCTGCATAAGTTTACAAATAATGGCAGGTTCAGAGGAGTGTTTGTACTCACTAATACCGTGTGCTAAGACTCTACCTATTAGCTAAATAATAAGCTTGCTACCTTATCTGCTGGCTTACATTAAACACAAGTTCTGTGCCAGAGCCGACAATCTGCCAAACCTGCCCTCTCACCCTGCTCTGCAATCTGCATTGTAATGGAGTGCCTGCACGCACAGCTCCACACTGTGGTGAGGGGTCCCCTGCCACTGCCATCGGAGTGTCTGAGGACCCTTCCACCTACCTCTTTCTCCAGATGCCATTTTACATTCCTCTCCAGCACTGCAGAACCCAATACCCTCAAAAAAGGGAAAGAAATGCAGTCGGCACAGTCGCTAGTGCGCCACAGCCTGTCTAAGGGATGCAGGGCATATTTCCACCTCGCCCATTCCCTAACAAACAGATTGCTGCATGGCCATTAGTGTCAGAAATAAAATACCCTTTTATTACTTTCCCTTCCCCTGCCTGCCCAAGTTTGCTTTAGTTACTTGCCTGATTGAACTCCAGAGTGGCATTTCCAAAGTTGCTGGTATTGTTCCAAATAGGTCATCCTCAGCAAAAAAAATTCCCTACCGTGCTTTCCAAAAACCACATGCCACACTGCGAGAAAATAAGTCCCTGTCCCCATTTAACTTTCTGCTCTTGCTCCACATGACTAGAATAGAAACCTACGTGCAGGATGGAGATATGTATTTCTTGTTTGGTGCCATCTGATTTGAAGCTTTATTTGTAATAAGAAATGTAACTGCCTGTATGCTTTCTAGTTTGAATGAAGTGAAATGCGGCTGCCTGACAGACGCGCACACCAAGCTGTTCCGTTTTCTAGAGCAGAAACTGGCTTTCAGGTGCTGACTCATAAGGATACATTTCTACCCGGGGAATTTCTGATCCATTTTCTTCAAGGATTTTTCAGCCTTTTATTTTGGCATGACCTTAATATTGCCTTTTTACCTGTTAGGATTTCATATCCCAGCGTTTGTGTGAGTGGCTATTTCTCAGAAGAAAGATAAAACTTGCATTACAGGTATCTTCCCTAGCTTGATGCATATAAATTAAATGGGAACATATTGATCTCAGAAGACACCAAATCATTTTCTAAAGACCCCAGCTTATAGCTTTCAAATAAGACATGTGCTTTCTGCTTCATTTTTTTTTCCTCTGTGACACCTTTTTCTAAATCTTCCACCTTATTTTCTCTTCTACTTTCTTCCCATCTCTGCTGCATTCAGGCCCTCTGTTCAATAGGGAGGGGATAGCCCTTGCCCCTGCTGTGTGAGATGGTGCCTCCTGGCCCCATTCCCATTTCCCCATTGCGGAACCCAGCAGCTTGCCCATCCTGACTTTAGATTCCTGAGTGCACTGCAGAGCCTGGTGGAAATACTTGTTCATCAGTGCATCCCCAGCACTGCTCTCCCTTGGCTGGGGGATGCCCCCAGAGCCCCCTCTGTCTCCAATTCCCAACACCCTGGCTTCTAATCCAGCCACAAAAGCACCTCTCAGTAAAGGTGGAAGCAAGTGCACCAGAGCTGTGATGTCGCAGCAGTCACCTCTGTTTGCTTGGGAGCTGATAACCTTGGGCCAAGGACAGAGCAAGCAGCCAGAGAAGGGTGCAAGCAGCCAGAGGAGGGTGCAGATCTCCAAAGGGCTGTTGTTAGCTCCACTGGGCTTCTTGCATCAGCCAGCTGCACCCTGAGCAAAGCATGGAGGCATCAGCTCAGGTGAGCACCATATGAATGCAGCTGCCCCTTGGGCAGCTTTACAGCACCAGGCCAGGGGGGAAGGAGCTGTGCTTTGGCAAGGGGACTTACAGCATGGACATCTTTGAGCATCACATGGGTGCAGCAATGGGCTGGGTTCTCACCTCTGCTGGCTCCTCACATCCCAAGACACCCTGCTATCAGGCACTGTCCCCACAGCCAATGCACCTCCCAGACCTGCCAGTAATTTCTTTCTTCTTCCTTCCATGAAATAAATACCCATTCTCCAGCCATCCCCCCACTAGGTGTAAGGCCAAGCGGGTGAGAAAGACAGTGGTGGGAAGGGCGATGGGGGAGACACATATCACTTGCAGGGCAGCACTCTTCCTATGTGTGTAGGATTAGCTGGCCCCAAATCCTGCTTTTTGGAGGTGTTTGTGAAGGAAGGAGGCTAAGCTGAAGATAAAAAAGAGTTAGCTAGGGGAGAAAGACAGAAATTGCAAATTAAGCTTAATTAGCAGGAGACGTTCCTTATGAATGTATTCAAGAATGTTTTTCCCTGTAGCTTTTCACAGCAGTGGAAGTGTGATCATGTTTTTACACATGGGAGACTGATACAGGATGTTCTTCTCTAAATACAAATCTCTGCTTTTTAGCCACCCAATCCTACCCTTTGTTTCCAGTGGTTTGCTGAGTGTACTCTGAGGCTGCCCTGCCTGTACATTCCTGCTGCAGGGACACCAGAGCCTCTGTGGCCGGGGAAACTCTTTTATCACTGGTCAGGCTATATCCCATCAGGATACTTTACTATTCTGTTCTCATTAATTTAGGGTCATGGCAGTGACAGTTCTAACAGCTCACTTAACCTTCACTAATGTTTTGAAGAACTGGTAGGTCTGCTTTTGCCCTCTTTAACAGAAATGTCATTAGCTTTATTCTACTTCCACATAACCTTTTACATAATTTCCTTTGAATTATCATATTTTTAGGCTCATTTTACTATTGTTCATTGCTCACGTAATTGTGATGCCTGGAGGAAGGGGGTCATGAATGCTGCAGTCCCAGTCACCTTGCCCCCTACTGTCCTTCATATTTTCTCCATTGATCGCATTGCACCTTATGGCCAAGAACATCATATAGGGATGGGTTTGAATGGATTAATTTGAAGGATTGAGGCTTAGAAAGCCAGTTAGGGGCTTAGCTGCTCACCCTAACTTCAGTTGGAGCTCTGGGACTTTAAAGGCCGTTGTACTGACACGCCAAAGAGATTTTTCTGTCTGCTAAAGTAGAACAAATACCTGATACCTACCAAGGTGACTTGTCACCAGGATTGCTGTCAGGGAACCAGACCATGCATAACCTACATCATACCCATGCTACTCCCTGAGAGGAGCAGTCACTGGCATCTTCCAGATCCCAGAAGGCACAGGGAGATGCATGTACAGCCCCAGAAATTGCCTGGGAAAGTTCACATAGGTGACAGCATGTGTTCAGTCTTTTGGAAGATCACTGTCCCTGGAGCTCTTGGGCTCAGCTATACCTGGAGGCAAGAGGAGCTGTACAGCCCAGTGCCAGGGTTAGCAAGAGGGTCCCCTCTTGGGCTGGTCCCAGGGATGGTATGAGGGAAGCCGTGCTCCGTAACCCCTGCTACAATGACATTTCTGCTGCTGTATCTACACCAGGGATGTGACATGAGCCGCCTGCACATGAGCAAAGCCCGCTTGAATTAGTGAGCAGCCGACCGGAGAAACAGCAAAGTGAGCTATGTGGAGTGACTGCATGAGTCACTGGCTGTGCTAAATCAAATACAGGAGATTTGATTTTGCATTTGGGAGGATTATATAATCGTCATTAATTAAACTTCAATGAGAAAAGCAGGACTGTAGCCTGACGTGAAGAATCAGTTGTCCCTTGAGAGGAGAGGAGGTGGCCCATGGGCCACTCAGAACAGGAAAGTGGAGTTCCCTCTTTGTTTCTGTGAGACATGCCTACTTGCTCTTAGAGCATAAAGTTTTGGGGTTTTATTTGCAAATAGGAACTCTTTCTAATATTTTTATGTATTTCAGGTTCTGGTCCTGTAGTCCAGATTTTAACAAGAGAGATGAATGTACGCAAACATCTGAGGCAGTCAAGTGTGCCATCACTGTACCTGTTGACCTGTAATGCTTGATAAGGGACAGAGTCATGTCAGCATCACCTATGAATAATGCAGTGGCTCCCATCCAGTCTTGCCTGAGGGCTGATGGGGGGGCAAGTAATAAAGACAACTCTCAAAAAAACCCAAGGAATACATAGCTCACAGTATAAAATATCAAATTAAGTGAGAATAGATTATTTTACAAAGCTGCTTAATAGCTTACTCTGATAAGAAAAGATAAGGTAGGCTGGATTTATCCCTCCTGTGAAAATTGTTTGTACATTTGTAAACAGAAAAAGATCTCTCATAATGATATAACCAAATATTGGCTTTGGTATCCTATTTCTGAGGTGACACACTTGCTTAAAAACTCCTGAAATGCACAGAGCCAGAGTCCTGTCTTTCAAAGTGTTCACCAATACAAAAAAGGACCACCAGCATCTTTACAGTGACAGATCCATCCTTTCATCCAAAATGCCTGAAGTTTTCCTCTTGAAGGAGGAGATAACCATTACGTGAAAAGAGTTCCTGATCGAGTAATATCATTAAATAGTATAGTGAAATTTAAAATTGAGCATTTTTGTTCCCAGTTACATGGAAACTCAGGAAGTATCTGGTTACTGGATGCTAATAATAGCAGATACTCTAGTGTTAGCTAATACGTTTATCAGAGATAAGAATAACCATCTAGAAAATTATTATGCTGAGGGGAAAAAAAGTCTTTTTACTCCCAGAAAAATTAATTCATTCTGAATTCCTTTTTAAAAGAAACAAGCAGATTTATACAGAAGGTACATTGGTCTTGAGCCTCCATCAGCATATGCAGAAACATCTGATAAGAATAACTCAAACTGAAATGAATGTTTTGATCAGAACCAACAGCCACACATAATTATTATTTGCTATTCACAATATCGTAGAAGCTGCAGCTATCAATCTGCAGTGCTTATGCTGGGCTTTGCATGGGCACTTAAGAAAAAATGCACTATTACTGTCCTAAAGAATTTACCCATATCAGCACAGGACGGCGAGGGGAGAAACAGGAGGAGGAAAGAGGAACGAATAGATCAAAGTAGACAAGTGATGTATGGACACCATCACTGTTACTCATCTGATGCTACTGAGTGCAGTCTGGCTTGCTGCTGGCACTTTTGTTTTCTTCATTATATATATTAATTGCTGAATATTCTGTTTATCTGTGGTCTGAATGTATTTATGTGAAACAATCTTGGTTTTATTCTGGTCTGTTCGGCTTGCATTTTTTGAAATCACTTCTCAGTTTATTTGACAGTCACTTTGGCTGGTTCTTTAAACATTAACATCTACTGACAAAACAGGAAGGAGGGATTTCTTCTTTCAAATGGCATAAATGAGAGGTTTGCTGTTATGGAAAGAATATGTTTTAAACAACCTAAGTTAAAACAAGATGACTGACCAAGCAACTGACTGCTGCACTATTATTAACTGAATAATGTGGCATCTGGGGGATTTTAAACATGTTTTCATTAATTTCATGTGGTATGATTTGTATCCCTAAGGATGAAAATCTTTTCATCTGTGGTAGTTAAGGGCTTGGTTCCTTAAATGTATTACTTACTGTTAACATCTTGTCCTTGGTGTTCTGGTCTTTTCTGAAAAACTCAAAACCAAATAACAACAAAAAAAAAACCCTGTATATAGACAAGCCAGTTTCTTCGTATCTTCTTGTATGGTATTTGCAAGTAATTTAATACTTCTGCGAAAGTATTTTGTGGTAGCTCTAAGAGCAGCAGGTCTGATAGCTAATTGCAAAAACTTAAAATTCATGGTAAGGAGCATCAGCTAACTGTTTCAACTGTTTCATCTTTCTGGTTATGTATTTAGCTTTGTCACACAACCTTCTAATTCCTTACTCAAGCTATTTTGTCTAGATAATTTAACTGTGAAGCACACATGTCCTCATTCACCCAAGCCCACTTGTTTATAGCCAGCTTAACATTTCATCAGTCACCTTCTGATAAAAGCATCCTGAGACCTGTATTTGACTTATAAATGTTAATATCACCATATCCTCAGACTTCATCCTGTGTTTTCCATTCCACTGTTTTTCTGTGGTGCTCTCAGAAAGTTCGTTACTGAACTTTGCTACTTCAACATGTTGTGTGTTTTCTTTTAAAGAGACTTGGAGAATTATAAAGTATGATTTTTCAGAAGGCATGCTTAATTTTTTTTTTCATTTATGTAATGATCTCTTTTTTTAACTACACTTTCAAAATTTATCAACAAAAAAGGTTGAAATTTGTTTATCAGCTGCAAGGGCAGAGCAAAACAGGCTGTGCAGATAGAGCTGTGGAAACAACAGATACCAACAAAATAAATCAGGCAGCAAAGTAATGCAGAAACAAATGTCAGGGATTTTTTTTTCCTTTCAGTTATTGTAGTTGTTATTTTCAGATGGAGAGGTACACTGCAAGGTGGTGGCTATCTGCCTGCATCATCAAGGCTTTTAATGCTCTGACTTTGTCAGAGGCATCTGAACATGGAGATGGCACAATACTTGCTCAAAGTCAGGATGGATGACTTTCAGCCAGGCCAGCTCTGTCTCATCTCCTGGGGCTTATTCATTCACTGATGCTTAAGTTCAAGATTCCTAAACATTTTGGGTGAAATCCAGAATTGAAATTCATCCAAAATAAATTGTTTACTACATAATTTTCCTTTACAACAGTTATTTAATTATTATATAACCCTTTTAGTATTGCTTTTACCTCTTGGAAATATAATCCTATTTTGTAAATGCCATATTCAGGGATGTATTCTGCTCTCTTCTGGGAATATATCTCGGGCCCATGGCTGTTTACATCAAACAGCTGACGCAGAAAAGCCATCTGCTCTCTTTGATGTGACTTGGCCTCCGCGCTGTCTTCACTTTCTTCTGCAACTGGTGTCATTTACAAGCCCATGGGTTCACTAACTAGGTTAACGTATCATACCTGTGGTTTGCAGGAGGAATGTACTTATCTTGTTTTCATATCTTAGAGGGCAGTCTGCTGGGCTCTGAGATACAAAAGCATTTGCTACTGAACTTGGCTATTGCAGAGAGAAGCCCCATTGACTTCAAATGTGACAACATACTTCACCGGACGCTTGGAAGTAACTTTTTACAATGCCCTTAACGTGGGTTTATAGCAATCCCATTAATTTTTAAACAGGTCCAACTACGAAAAGTGACAGACTTGCACAAAATTATCACATCAGAGATAAACCGATAACTCTTTACTCAGGCTTCTCCTGTTTCCTGTAACTCCTAACTCTTTCTATATTTTTTACCATCTCTTGTATTAATAATCCCATAGAAGCCCTCATATATGCACATAACCCCAGGAGCAGTACGGGAACAGATATTTCTAGGAAGTCCCCAGAGCAAGTGCACTTAGCTGGTGAAAGGAGGAGGATTTTGCCCGTATTTTTTATCTCAATATCCAGTCAGCCATGCCCTCCAGACTCAACTGCAAGAGAGGGCTGTAATGTCTGTGGATGTGCACATCTGCGCTTCTCAAATGAGGAATCTTTCTTCCCCTTTTTGGCACAATATATATTGTGCACACAGTGGCCTAAACCGGTTAATCACAGGTGTGAATTCTTCTCAGAGTACATACCTTTTCTGTCTCATACCCTGTTATCCTTGTTATCAGTTACTCTTTTGTATCATTATTCTGAGGCCTTTAATAGGTTGAACTGGGTTCCAAAAACACATGTGTAAATTGAAACTTCTTCCATCTCTACAGTTTATGCTAGTGAACTAAGCCTAGTGCAGAAGCACCCCAGAATAAAAATTGCTAGTTATTTCCTCCACAGATAGAAAGCTCCTCATTTTCACAGCAGTCATGCTTAACCTTGCTTTATCCTGTGCCAAAGAGATAAACTGTAAGAAACTTCACAAAGTTGGATATAGGGACCTAACAGTAAAGAATATTAGCATTTATCCCTTTTAGCATTATATTAA
>JBCJKH010047534.1:0-10711 GCA_039877255.1 Loriculus beryllinus
ATGTGTACATATGCACATATACACTTAGTAGTACCTGTACATTGAATTCATACACACGTATACATGCCCATACACACAGTGCAGACGGTGTGCTTAAAAGCACCTTGGTGAGAATGGGCATATGTATAGCATATATTTTTACATGTACTATATCTAGATGTGTGTAAAAGTGTGTGTAAAAATATATACCCTGTGTGTAATCAGATGACTATTTTTTCCTTATCTCCCTGCTCTCTGGGTAGAGGAAGGATTGCTACATATTTTTTAGCTCATTTTTCCCCTTTGTAGGTCTCCTTTTCAGCCTGGCTTCTTGAAGCCACATCTGCCACCACCAAATTCTTTGCCACCCCCTCCAAAAAGCAGAGCATTTGGCCTCATTCTGAGTGATCCTGGTGGGATTTGGGTTTGGTTTTTTTTTCCTTTGCTTGCTTGAATGAGTTGGGAGATTGTGTGTTACTTTCATGGGGGTAGAACCCCAGAGATGGAGTCTGAATCCCAGCGAGGGTGTTGGTGATCCAGAAGGCAAAAAATAAAGGGAAATGGTGAATGATGGCTGAGTTACCATTATATACTGTAAACTGTTGTCCATGCACAGATGCTCTTAGAGATTTACTCTCAAATGTGAAATTAGGTTTAATGTAACTCAAATCCTGCATTGGTTTTGATGGCTGTGGGTAGCGATACTGATGTGTTGGGTTGCACTGTTGTAAAGATGCTGTTTTCGAGATCTCTAGCATTGAAACAGGGACACAAAGGAAAAGGGTGGTTGGTTGGTTCTTATTTACTCCTCCAACCGTGTCTGAGGCTGCAGTGGGGGGGAGCTGGCCTGGAAGGCTGGTTTTTCTGGGGCTCATTTTGTTTCCTGCCACCTTGGAGGAGGAGAACTCGCAGCAGCAAGGGCAGCTGGCTGACTTACCATACAAACCACAATAAATAAACAGATGCAGTCTGACTTTACAGTGCCTGCTGGTCTCTCTCCCTCTTTATTCCTAATGGGGTGTATGGTGCTGGGCTGCAGTGGGGGGGAACTATATATATTTAATCTTGACAGCTTTATAAATGTACATATATAAAAATATCTACAAATATAGATGTATATGTCTGAAAACGATGTGTTTAATACATATTCATACCCCTTCATGTAGGTCATTCTCTCTATATAAATCTCTGTATTTCTACTCTGGGTCCTGAGGCGGCAGCAGCCAATCACGGGGGAGCCTGAGCGCACGTGGTCGTCAAGGAACCGCTCTCAGCCAATCAGAGGTGCGTGACGTTTCACAAAATGGCTGCTCCCTGCTATAAGATGGCGGGTGAAACAAAATGGCTGCGCCCAGTGCACGTAAGCGGGTGTTAAATGCGCTTCCGCGTCAGCCAGTAGGCGGGGCGGCTGGCAGCCAATCACAGCCGGCTGTGTGATTGCTCTGGCAAATGGAATGCGCGAGTGCCGGGAGGGGGCGGGGCTCCCACAGCTCCCCTCAGACCGCAGCGGCTGAGGCCGCCCTGGGCACCGCTGGGGGGGGCTCGGCCGGGCAGAGCCCCCGGGTGTTGTGTGAGGGCAGCGCAAGGAGCGGTGTCCCTGACAGAGCCTGCCCGCTCTGTGCCGCTGCCCCGTCCTCCCTGCTCCGCTCCGCGCTCGTTTTCCCCCTGAACACCCCGTGTGCCTGCAGGCCCCCCGGTACCAGCCCCGCACGTGTCGCTGGGGGCCGTGGTGTGTGTGCCCTGAGAAGAGAACCAGGAGCAGCCCGGTGTGAGGAGCACGGCAGGGCGCAGGACGGGATGGTTGGCACCGCGCTGCGCTGAGCACACGGCGCTGTGGGCTCAGGCCCCCTTGCTGTTCGTTCCGGGCACGCTGTTCCGGGGTGCAGTGCGATGCTCTGCACCGGTCCCTCACCTGAGCCCCTCACCGCTGCCATGGCTCCTCAGGAGCCCCGAGGTGCTCACCTGAGGCTGCACCCCTCACATCCATTGAGCTCGCAGTCCCCCTGCCCCACTGCTGGCTCCAGCCTCGCTGGGCCCCTGCCCCGTTCCTCACCATGAGCACAAAGCACAGGCTGGGGGATGCCTGTTCCCATCCTGTCACCAGAGCTGCCCTGGGATCCCCCTGAGGCCCTGTGCCTCCATCCTTCCATAGGGCAGGGGAGCCGGGGAGGGGGTACAGAGCCCATCGGATCACCCTACCTACAGGTGGCCAGAGGGCTGCAGAGGGCTTGAAGAGGTGCTAACCCCTGCCGTGGTGGAGGGCATGTCTCACCCCAAGGGAAGCAGTCACCAACCTGGCACAAAGCCTGCAGCCCTGAGCTGAAGGCTCTGTGTGAAGAACCAGCACTCACACTTCTAGGGTATACAAGGGGCTCACGCAGCCCTGAGCCCAGCTCTGCTGCAGTGCCCGTATCCTCTGGGTCTCTGCCTCTGCCCACCCGCCAGGCTCCAGCCCCAGCACACTGTAAAGGGAACCCCATTGACATTGCTTCTTTCTTCCCTTTCCAAGGGGCTGCTTGTCTCATTTCCCCAGTGCTGGCCAGGAGAAGAGGAGAAACAAACACCATCAGCCCTCCGCTGCTACCAGATGCTTCCTGGCTCCGTGATCAGATGCTGTGGGAAGCGAGCACATCCCATCCCATCCGACCAACCGATGGAGCATGGCCCGTGCCGGGCATTGGCCCCTCTTCTTCCACACCCAGCGCGTTCCTCAGGCCCCTGAAGCAGCTTTGCCCGACGTCAGGAGATGGGAGCTGGTGGTAGGGGAGGAGCAAGTGAAGCCACCGCAGATGACACAGTCCAGGCTCACACATGGCTCGTACTTAAAAAAACAAGAAACAAACTAGAAAACTTTTATTTGACAACGGAAGAACCAACAAAAAGGTATTTACAGCAGTTTTGTTTTGCTCCGTACGTTTCATTCCAACAGTCCCTGCCCTCCCCACGCGTTCTGGTCCATCTCCAGGTCCATGGCCCAGGCAGAGCTGTAGCACTCCTGCCCTTGGGGAGGAAACCGCTTTGGTTTGACTGGGGCAAAATTAATGGGAGGAGACCAAGAAGGGAGGAGGAAACAGACCTGGAGGGTGGGAGCTGCCTATGAATAAGGGAGGGAGGCCTAAAATTCGGAAAGGAGGCACAGAGCAAAGGCTGGGCATAAAATGCAGCTGGGGGAGAGGAGGAAGGGGATGTTCACAGCCACCCCATGAGCATCCTCTGTCTATGCCAGTGCTGGAGCCACTCCTGTGCAGCTCAGGAGCACCCAGCCTGTGACACAGCACTGGCACAAACCTTCTGCAGCCCCAGCAGCATTCGGGAGCTCCTCTCCCCATCACCTTCTCTCTGAAGAAAAGAGAAGGGCAACACCAGCCACTAAAACCAGAGCTGCTCCCTTCCAGGTCCCACTATCCTGCAGGGTGCTGCTCCCCCAGCACCTCTGGCTCCAACCACTGCAGAGCCCCAGGTCCTCTGGACGTTATTAACTCTAATCATGCAACTCAACAGGCTAATTTCCTAGGATTAGTGTTTCTCAGGATAGATAACATAGGTGTGCACTGCTCTTTAACTTACATTTCGCAGTGAAACAGCAACAGCTCGGTGCCAGGACCAGCGCAGCACCCAAGCTGTCGGTAAGCAATGGCCAGGCTGGGGCACAGCAGCTCCCAGCAGGGACCAGCTTGTCACTAGAGGTCCCCAGCACCGCGCAGCCACCAGCCCTGGAGAGCAAGAGCAGGAGGAAAGGCGCAGGGACTCATCCCTTGGCTTCCCAGCACGGCTGGTGGATGAGGCAGCTCTGTTTGCTGGGAGCCCATAGGCTGCAGGCTGTGTGTGCTGCACTACCAGGTCACCACACAGGCCCCTGCCCACGACGTGCCTCTTCCCACACTAGTTTTTAACCAAAAAATGAGAAAATCAACAAGTTGGATATAAAGTTTTCACAGTCTCAGCTTCACATCCACCCCCAGCAGCTGCCTGCAGTCAGCACCGCGCAGGCTCTGCACCGTGCTCTCTGTTCCAGGGCACAACATGGAGCAGGAACTGGAGAGGAACACGGGGGGGGTTGTGGAAACGCTGAAGAGAAGAAACAGAAACATAATAAAAATCATATAATAAATCACAATTAAAGGGAAAATGTTTCAACAAAAAAAAACTGCTAAACAGCACCATCGAGATTTCTACTGGCAGCATCTAAACCAAAAAGGAGGGTCCTGTGTTTTCTATGTGGAAAAAACGCCACAGGCTTCAGGTTTCCAGTTCATCTGTGCTTTGCCCTTCGCTGGGCAAGGCAGGGCTCTGCCAGCACAAGGTACCAGGAGGGCCCTCCACAAACAAAGGGGAAATAAAAAGGCGGGGAGGGGGAGGGAGAGATGAGAGATCTGGGAGGAAAAGCTTTTCATCCACAGTCCTTAAAACAGACACCAACTTTAAACCAAACATCAATTCTCTCTTTCTCTCCCTGCAGAAGCGGCGTTGGACCCTTGTTTACAGGGCAGAGAAAAAGAAGTCAGCAGGTTTCCCAAGGGGAGCTCCACAGTAACCCTCTGTGGCGGCAGGGAGAGGTCAGTAAAGCTGCAAAGGTCTTTTCACAACGACCACATCCTCCCAAGGGCGGTGGATGGGAGCCATGGGACAGTCCCTCCTCTCCCCGTCTTGGCTGGCACGGACACCAGAGCCCCACAAAAGGCAGGAACCCTCTTCCGTAATGAGCTGGTCGAGGGGTGCAGGCAGGCGGGTGGCACCGGGGAGGAGGGGGGGGTCAGGCACCCGAGGACCTGGCCATGGGGTTATTTGGAGAGGGCGGCTGCGGGGGGCTCAGTCTGGGGCGAGAGGGGCAGCTGCCCCCCCTGCCGCTGCAACTCCAGCTCGGCCGCCTTCTGCAGTGCCACCTCCACCAGCAGCTGGAAGCTGCTGAAGTCGTCCCCAAAGAGCTCTGGGGGCGTAGGGGGGGGCGTGTTGAAGAGTCCGCTGGTGGGGCTGGCTGCCTCGGCGCGGGCCAGCAGGGTCATGGTGCTGCCGGGGGCACCCAGCGCTGCCTTGGGGACAGGGTCCGGCTCCGCTCGCTGCGGTCCAGGCGGCTTCTCCCAGTCGGGGCTGTGGGTGCTCAGCACCGTGAGGCCGCTGCCCAGCGCCTGGGCAGGGTGGCACAGTACCTGCGGGCACACGGACATGGACAGCACCTTGGAGGCCCCCGCGGCCGTCGCGGGGGGCACCACCAGCACCCCGGAGCCGGCAGCAGCTCCCCGGGGCACGGTCACGTCGCCAGCTTTGCCCCCTCGGCGGGAGATGGTGAACTGGTTGGGGTCCTTGCCGTCCTTGCGCAGCATGTCGGGGAGCAGCCGCCGCCGCGCGTTGATGAACCAGTTGCAGATCTGGGAGGAGAGAAGGGCACAACGCTGTCAGCACAGGGCTGGGAGCCACAAGCCAAGGTAGCAAAAGCCTCCCCAGACCCAGCAAGCGGCTCCCACGCTGGGGCTGCCCCCCAGCCCTGCACCCCCTTCCCGTGGGGCTCGGCAGAGGCAGAGCTGCTCCAGGCAGGGCTTGCCCAGGCTCGCACGGAAACCCCAATGCCGGCTGCTTCCTGCCTGGCACCACCAGCCCCTTCCTCTCTGCAGCCCCGTCCCGGCTGCCTGTGGCACAACGCTCCCCCTGAGCCCTGCCAGCACACCCGGGCAGGGACCGTGCACGGTGCCAATGCCCGACAGCACCACTGGCACCTTCTCATCATGCCAATATCAAACAGAGTCTTGGCAGCTCTGGGGCTGAGCCACCCCATGATCCACAGCAAGGCTGCACCCTGGAGCTGCACAGCCCACTTCCCCAGGCAAGGATGGGCTCAGTGCTGACACCCCAAGGTCCCACCCCAAAGTCCCACCCCAAAGCAGCTGACAGTGCCCAGATGAAGCGAGGTGCAGCCTCCAGCACCCTCCTGAGGGTCCCTCCTGTCCCGCAGCCAGAGCCTGGGGTGTTGCACAGAGCCAGCATGGAGCCCAACAGCATCCAGCAGGTGTTTGTTCCGGGGGGAGTTTTCCCCATCTCCAGGTGCCAGCCTGGATGGGAGCACTGAGGTTGCACAGAGCACACAGACAGCAGCATGGAAAACCCTAAACCCCATCAGCTCACAGAGCTGCAGCCCCCCATCCCTTAAGGGGGGGTGGCAGGAATTGTGGCAGTACATCCACACCTTCCCGTGCCTCCTGCCAATGAGGCTACAGCCAACTTTAAACCTCTTCCAAACATCTGCACACCAAAGAGGAAGCCCTTCAGAAACATAGCAGCCGTGCACTCAGCCTCGGCCGTGTATTGTTTCACCATCTTTCTATAAAATGCTACATTAAAATAACTGCTTTCTTCCTAGCAAACAATTAGAAGAGAATAAATCAGGAGGGTAAAATGACTGATCTTTGCTAAATCAACAGCTATGGAAAATATTTCCCCCAGGGAGAGAGAACTCACCACAACTTGGATCACAGCGAGATCTCAGTTGTTCTTTGTCTTTGAGACAGTATTTGTCATTTAACACCCTCACATACACTCGTCTCACCCCCTTTTCCCTTCCAAACCCTCCCTTGTGAGCCTTAGCGGGGTCCCCATGACATGACCTTGTGATCCCATGGCCATCAATCGCTGTAATCCCCAACCAGAGGGCTGGACTTCCAACAAAAAACCCAACCAGCACCGAGAAGCACCTAAAATCCTGCTGTGCCCCCAGTATCTCCTTCCAGCTTTCAACTCCCTCTGGAGAAGGCAACACAGAGATGGGCATAGGCACCAGTGACACCGCAGGACACCGTACCTGGGAGCTGGGATCAACCTCAGCTTTGAAGCAAGAACCTTTTTGCTTCTTTCCAAGCACGGCCATCGCTTGGCCCCACCACAAGCGCTCCCTGGGCTGTCACTCTGGGCACTGTCTGTCCCCCCCACCCCCCCCATCTCCATCCCCTCTGCAGGGAGGAAGAGCCCATCCCCGCAGGAGGGCACACGCTTGGAAAGCTGCTGTTGTCTGGGAAGCCTCGCCAGGAGCAGGCACCGCTTTTGTACCTCCCCACTTTGTGCCCTGGAGAGCTGGGGGTGCTGTGCTCCCGATCCCCGGTGCCAGCGCCCGGCTCCAGCTCCCTGGATACACAATTGAACAACCACGGGTGCGTGGCCCGTGGCAGCAGCACAGCCCCGCACTCAAGAGGCTCCTGGAGGGATCGGATCAGCATTGAAGGATCAAACCCTGCAGCCACATCGTGTCCCACACCTCCACCCAACAGGCTTCTCCTCCCAGATGGAGCAGCCCCCACTGCAGCCTGTTGGGTCACCTCAGACTGACACAAATCTCAGTGGCAGCCACAGGAAATGCCCCCGGCGGGGACCCCCAACCTGGGGGGGCACTGGGGCAGCCTCTGCACCAGGCACACACTGGCTGCAGGGAGTCCCATGGGACAAAGAGCCAGTGCACGGCAAAGCCACACCTCAAAACAAGCCCACGTGCCTGCAGCATCCTCCTTGGACCCAAACTGCTCAGGGCACAAACACCTGCAGTCCCACTGCCACAAGCCCTTGGGTAAACCCCTGTATGCCAGAGCCCATATATCTAGGTTTGTCCTGTTCGCACCAGCCCCAGTCCGTAACAATCCCAGACTCCTGCAGCCCCAAACCCATCGCTGTGCTCTGACTCGAGCCCTCCCGGGACCAGCACCTCAGAGCAGCTCGGACACAAACTTGGTACAAAGCCAGGATTTAAATAATCCATTAAAATGAAAAGAAAGTTAGCCTTGGCCAGGAAGACAGAAACTAGACACAGCCACTGCCCACATACCGGTGTCTGCCTGGCCAAGGCCACGCTGAGCTGCAGGGAAAGAAGCCAGAGATGCAAGGGAAAGCCCAAGGAAAGGAGCTCAGCTGCAAACCCACTGCCCCTTGCCTGCTGCCCTGCACACAAGAGCTGTTTCCTACGGTGCTGTCAGAACCAGAGCATCTCCTTCCCTGTCAGGAAGGTTGCTGGTGTTCCTAAGGATCAGCAGGACAGGCAGCTCTTCCTGACACCCTAGGAGCAGGCAGGGTGAAAGCCAAAGCTGAAAGGAAAAGCACTGCTCATCCCCACTGCTCCTAGCTGAGCATCCATCACAGCACCCCAAGGAGAACATCGACCCACAATCAGGAGCAGGGCAGGGGGACTCCTGCCCCAGAGCCCTCAGCTGGGCTGGGGTCTCCTGATGTAACCTGGGGCAGCTGGGCCAGCCAGTCCTTGGTGCTGGAAATACCCACCCTAGGGTGGTTGTTCCCTGCCCAGTGATGTGTGCAGGGGGGCAGTAGCCCTGGCCCCTTTATTGGGGGTGCCCAGGGGAAGAGGATAAAGCAGCCCCCCCTGAAGCCCTCCCACCCTCAGTGGCTGTTACTAACAGAGTATTGCTGAGTCGGTCCCCATCCCAGTCCATCCATCTTCTGGCCAGCCTAAAAGCTCTACTCCAGCACTGCCATAAAACTGGTCCCTAGGGCTCAGACCGCTTCCCAGAAGGATGCTGCCATGTGCCAGTGCCTTTGCTCCTCCGTGTTCCCTCCTTTGCCTCCTCACTGCCCTTCAGAGGAAAGTGATTCCAGCATCCCAAATCCTTTGGGATCTTCAGCAGGGTTTTTGCAGTCTGGCCCTTCCCAAGCACCATGGCACAGGATGCAGCAGCACCCGCAGAACATGGGGACCGGCTCCTACCTGCAGCACAGAGAGGCTGGTCTGCCCCGAGAGGCTGAGCTTCTCCTGCTCCGAGGGGTAGGCATTGAAGCGGTGCTCGTACAGCCAGTCCCGAAGGATCTTCACGGACTCCTTGGGGAGATTGCCCCTTCTCTTCATCTTGTTGGGCTGCGAGGGGTCGGGGGACGTGGCGCTGTCTTCCTCCCCGAGGTCACTATCCGACATGGTGGAGCTGCCCGCAGACCTCTCCTGCTTAAAGCCTGCCAAAGAGGGGGGGGAACCAACAGCGGGCATCAAGGCTGGGAGCGCAGGGGGAGGGCACATCCACAGACCCCCCCCGCACCTCGAACATTGGGGGGCGGCTCCTTGCTCAACTTCGGGGTGATGCCGATGAGTCCCCCGAGGGGGGAAGAGTTACAGGCACCGGCTGAGCCCCCCCCCGCCCCCCTTGGCTCTTTGCGGGGCTCGGAGGAGCCGACAACAAACGGAACATCGAGGGGGGGGAGGAAACTCCAAGTAAATCAATCTCTGCCGGAGGAAGAGGCCGGGGCCAGTGCGGGGCGAAGGCACCACGCGGGGTCATTGTGCGGCCTCCCCGCGCCGCTGTCACCGCCGGGCCGCCCCCGGCCCCCGCAACAGGTACCCCGCGGGCCGGGCCCCGAAGACACAAAGCGAGGAACCGGAGAACACCCCCCCCCCCCCAACCCCGGCCCCACTCCCGGGGGGAGGCGGAGGAGAAAGAAAGAGGAGCCGGAGACCCCGCACCGAGCCCCGACCTGCACCAACAACCTCGGCCAAGTTGGAAGCGACGGGGAGGGAACAAAACCCCCGAGGGCCGCGGCTCCCGCAAACTTTTCACGCCGGCCCCGGGCACAAAGGCGTTGGGACCGCGCCGTGCCCGCAGCCCCGGCCCGGATCGGCGCTGTTCGAGTCGGTTCGGGTCCGTTCTGCCCCGTCCCGGAGCCCCTCGGCTGCGCTCCTCCGCGCCGCAGCCCGGCCGGGACTCCATGTTTGCCGCCCGCCCCGCTGCGCTCTTACCCCCTGGCCGCCGCCGCCGCCGCCGCCTCGGCCCTTGCATGGGCCGCCCCGGGGTCGTGCCGCCGCCGCCGCTCCGGTGCCGGGGGTGCAGCGGGGCCCTCCCGAGGCGGCGGGGCGGGCGGCCGAGGCGCAGCGAAAAGTTTTGGGTGGGCAGCGGTGACAGATGCCGAGACAGAGTTCCCTTTGTTCCCGAGGAGGCAGGAACTCGGCCGGGCCCCCCGCCCCCGGCCCCGGCCCCGGCCCGCCCGCCCCCGGCTGTCACCGCCGCCGCACCGGGCAGCGGCACCCGCGCCCCCCCCCCGCCGCCACACGGGCCGGGACCTGGCGGCAGCCCCGCGGCGGGACACGGGGCCCGGAGGGAGGAGGGACCCCCCCAACACCGAACCCCCTGAACGGGGCTGCACCCGGCACCCATCCGGGACACCCGGACAGGAACACCTGAACAGGAACACCTGAACAGGAACACCTGAACAGGAACACCCGAACAGGGACACCAGAACAGGAACACCCGAACAGGAACACCCAAACAGGGACACCAGAACAGGAACACCCGAACAGGGACAACTGAACAGGGACACCTGAACAGGAACAACTGAACAAGAACACCCGAACAGGAACAACTGAACAGGAACACCTGAACAGAGACACCTGAACAGGAACACCTGAACAAGGACACCCGAACAGGGACACCTGGACAGGGACATCTGCACCGGGACACCCATGGGACACCCGAATAGGGCCACCCAACCAGGGACACTACAGCAGAAACACCCGCACAGAACACCCAGACAGGACCACCCAAACGGGACACCCCCAGACACCCTCACAGGACATCCACCCGGGACACCTGCGGATACTGGAGCAAGATTCCTACGGACAGCACTGAGGTGACCAATGTGATCTAGTGAATGCCAATTTATAAACAAAGTGTTAATCTTATATAGAGATTATCAGCACAGCTACATAGATTTGGCTGGTGGTGACTGGATACCTTAAACTTTCACAATGCTATGGTTGGATGAT
>JBCJKH010047534.1:10811-21097 GCA_039877255.1 Loriculus beryllinus
TCTCTAGGGCACCAGTGTGGCCTTGGTGTGCCAAGGGGGGTCAGGTGGTTGTCTCAAAGCAGAGGATAGCAGAGCTGATGCCTCTGGAGTGGTGGCAGAAGGTGAACCCGCTGCTGGGTTGACTGGGCAGATGGCTCTTGCAGCTGGGAGTGATTCCCAGACCTCTGCATGGATCCTACTGACTATCCCAGATCAATCAGTGCCATGGTCAGATGGACTGGCTGGAGGAGGACTGGTTGCAGAGGTCTCCTGATGCTTTGCACAGAATGGCTTGTCCCTCAGGCTCCCTAGGTGCCTTACTAGGATGAAAGAGGACATTTGGGTCATGGGGACCTGTGTAAGAAGGGGCCTCTTGGGTCTGTCCCTCCATGGTTTGCTGGAGAAAGGGGCTCTGTAGGACTGTGCTGAGCTTTGCAGGGATGCAGGACTGTGCATGAGAGCAGGATGTGGCCCCAGCAGGACCTGCCCTGCACACTGCTCCGAGGCAGGCAGGGCCAGGGGCTGGAGCAGACCCTCAGCAGCGCCTCTTGTGTGTGCGTTTGTGCTGCGCTCAGGTGCCAGTGAGGAGAAGAAAGAAGGCTGGTCTTGGGCGTCCTACTTGGAGGAGCAGAAAGCTGTCGCTGCCCCTTTAAATCTCTTCCAGGATGTGAGTTGGGATTTTCCTGTCTTTTTCCTTCTTTCATCTTCTCTTCTCTTTCCCTGTTTTTTTTTTCCCCACCCTTCCTCCTTCTCCTCTCTCCCTTGCTTCCCTGTTTTGCGGGACTCTGAGCAATAAGCAAGCTCCCATCTTCACCTGTAGGTGACCAATCAGCCTCCAGTTTTGATTGCCCTGGGTCCCACTCCCCAGCAGGTGCCATCTCCCATCCCAAGCACCCCGCATTTGTCTAGGACACCCCTGTGGCTCTGGCAGGGTGATGGGGCCTTTCCAGCCCTTCCTCAAAGCCACATGTCAGCTCTCCTGAGGCCACGTTGCTGTGCTGCACCCCTGCTCCCAGGCTTCTGATAGCCAGGGTAGAAGAGGAGCCAGGCCCATGTCCCTGTCTCCCTGGGGACACCCTGCCCTGCCAGTAGCAAGAGACACAAACCCACAAGGAGGTGGAAGAATGTGGTTTTCTACAGGAAAAGAGTTAAAATTTGGATGGCAACATAACCTGTGGCCCACAATTTCTTGGTCCCAGCCAGCAGCTCCCATTGCCTGATGGGTGCTCCTTGGGATGGTTTTACCTGTGTCATTTCTTACATTGTAGTTTAATTGTTTTGTTTCCAGTACCAAACAGCTTCCCAGCACAAGAATGGCTTTAAAGTGGGGATGAAGCTGGAAGGGATCGACCCGCAGCACCCATCTATGTACTTCATCCTGACAGTGGCTGAGGTAAGTCACCTGTGGGTCCTTTAGTCAAAATCCCTGCACCAGCATCTGCCCCAGATGCAGAAAAGGTAAGCCTTGTACTTGCTGAACACAGCACAGTGCCCCATTATGGCATTTACACACCAGCCTGAACTTCCCTTCTTAGGGCTTGCATATCATGGCCTTACACTTGCCTTGTTCCGTGCTGGACACTTTTTGGGACTGGCTTGTGCCTTCTAATTTGGGCACTGGCTTATGATTGACTCTTTGCTTCCCTAAATGATATGCTGAGATAATATACAAGAGAAGAGGTGCGTGCAATGCTCAGCCAGGGACAGCAGGAGGTTTCCATGGTCCTTTCCCTTTCCCACCCTCCCTGTTGGTAGGTGTGCGGTTTCCGAATGCGCCTCCACTTTGATGGCTACTCGGAGTGCCATGATTTCTGGCTGAATGCTGACTCCCCCGATATCCACCCCGCTGGCTGGTTTGAGGAGACTGGGCACAAACTCCAGCCCCCAAAAGGTAAGGAGTTAGCGTGTCTCAGTTGGTGGGTGCTGTTGAAGAAGGTGGATGAGTAGTGGCCCCTAAATGTAGATGGGGCCCATGAGGGGATGCTGCTGTACTAGGGGGAGGTTCCACAGGACCACCTTTCAGGCATCCATCATGTTAAAGATCTGCTTACTCCCATTCTGGGGCGAAGCCCTGTCACCCTGGATGTCAAGGGTAACGGGTTCAAACTTAAAGAGGGGAAGTTTAGATTGGCTATAAGGAAGAAGTTCTTTACTGTGAGGGTGGTGAAGCACTGGAATGGGTTGCCCAGGGAAGTTGTGGATGCTCCATCCCTGGCGGTGTTCAAGGTCAGGTTGGATGAAGCCTTGGGTGCCATGGTTTAGTGTGAGGTGTCCCTGTCCATGGCAGGGGGGTTGGAACTGGATGATCTTAAGATCCTTTCCAACCCGAACTATTCTATGATTCTATGATCCTATGACAGTGCCAGGGACCTCAGAGTGCTGAGGCTCCACCAGTGCTTCCTTTGGTGGCTTTTTGTTTTAATAACTAGGAAATCAGCTCAGCACATCACTGCTGCCACGGAAGTGGAAGGTGTTTCAAAGCGAAGGTGATGATCCCATGGGTCAGGCACCCCTGGGCTGTACGGACAAGGCAGGCTGGTCCCCTTCAGTGTCTGCGATGGAGATGACTGGCCAGCAGCATTCCAGCAAGGAGACCTCCCCTTTAAGGATGGCCATTCCCCCAGTCCATGAGGATTTCCACACTCATCCTCACCAAGCCAAACACAGCATCCATAGGGACCTTCATACAACCCGAGTGCCTCAGATCCTGTCCTTCTCCAGGCAGAGCGGGTGCTTGCTCCCCCCTCCCAGGCCCTGTCCTCATAGGCCATGCTGCAGCTCCCTTCCCTCCCCTTCTCATGGATATATCACTTTGGGTATTGAGAAAGGTTGCAAAAAACCTGGTTTGGCCCATCCAAAGCAGAATGTGTGGAGCAGTATGGGATTAAATAGCAAGGAAAACAAGAGAATTCCTTAAAGCATTTGTTTAGTTGCTGCTAAACCTTCACTGTCCTGAGTGAAACTGTACCCCCAAATTGCCATTGCTCTGTTAAGGCAAGTGTGGTGTGGGCTGGTGAACCCCAGGGGAGGTGTGGGGCCAGCCATGCAAATCTGTCCTTCCAGCAGCCTGCTTTTGCTCCCACCCTTTGGAAAGGGCTGTACTAAATCTTGTGCCCAATTGAGACACCAGGGAAATGGTCCCTGAGCTCAAATACCTGCCCTGGGCTGCAAATGCCTGCAGATGTATGTAGTGTGGAGGCAGCCTTAGGAAAACCCCGCTGGGTGCCTGAATCCTGGGACAAACAAAGCCTGGAGCAGGAGCCATGGGGCAAGGGGCAAGGGGCCAGGGCAAGGGCTTCTCCCTGCCTGCCCTCACTAAGGGCTTGTTCAGGGCCCATTGACATTATAATGCTGTTAAACTTCAGCAATTTGAAAGACAATCAGGCAGCAAGAGCCCGAAGAGGGGTGCTGGAAACCTCAGGCAGCCTCCCAAGGCACCAATGGGTCCCAAGCAGGACCCCCTGCTCCCTTTGCCCACCCTCTGATACTTAATCTGGGTTTGGTGGCCACCAAGCCCATCCTATTCCCAACACTGGGAGAATCCGGTCACACAAACTGATCCTTTGGGGTCAGTCCTGCACTGAGCATCACTCCTGGATGGATACAGTTTGCCCACAGCACAGCAGAGTCCTTGCAGAAGCTGGAGGCCCTTTCCCACACCATTAGGTTTACCTCCAGCATCACCCCATGTGCCCCAAAGTGAGCCATTCACTTTGGTGTGTGCCTCGGTGAAGGGGGTTTTTCAAAAGCATCCTGTCCTGTGGCAGCCTTCAGGGCTGAGACGTGGCTCTGGAAGTGGGAGACCTGTGGGTTATCCCTGGTGCAGCAGGGAATGAGGGAAGGAGCCTGGAGGTGAGCTGGTTTGGGGCTGTTGCTGCAGTTCCAAACCCACCCCCAATCCCCCCAGGGAGCACAGCACAAGGCACACACAGCACATCTCCGTATCACACCCATCAGGTTTTATACACCTCTTCGGCCTCCCGAACCCCTCAGATTACAGGCTCCAAAGCCATAAAACAGGCAGGGAGGAGGAAACACAGTGCAGGAACGATGAAGAAAGGGAGTGCAGGAGGAGAGGGCAGAGGTGCTTTCTCTCTGTGCTATGGTCCTGAGGTGGGGATCACTCAGGCTCGAGCCAGCCAGAATCCCCACAAGCCAGCGCTCGCCTCGGATGCTCACCCCAGCCCCAGGGACCAGCCAGCAGCTCAGTGGCTTCGGTGGCAGGGGGGGGTTCACAGCCAGGCTGGGGGGTCCCAGTGGAGTGAGCCTCTGGGTGGGAATGGTGCTGGGGTCCAGGGCTGATGGGTGGGCACACAGCGGCGCAGTGATGGGAGCGCTTCCCCTCCAAGCGTGACCCGATGGGGGGTGCTGGTCCTGGGAGGTGTGTCCCATGGGGGGAGCCTGCTGTGGGGCAGCAAAGGGGAGCCGAGGAGCAGTGGGGGCAGACGTGAGGCTCTAATCGTCCTTGTCCTTGGCTCCGTGCTTCAGGATGCGGGTGAACTCCACGTAGTTGAAGTTGCCCTTCTTGTCGATGGGCGCCTCGCGGTACATCTCATCCACCTCCTCGTCCGTGAACCTGTCTCCCATGGTGGTCAGCAGCTCGCGCAGGTGGTCCTCGTGAATGAAGCCTGCAGGGATGGCACAGGGTGGTGTTAGCAAGGGGACACTGGGGGAGTGCTGAGCCAAAGACACCCCTGCGCATCTCCCACTCTGGAGCTGCCTGGGGACCATCCCAAAGGCTTTGGCCCCAACCCTCATCATGGATGCGTGGGGCTGTGCAGGCAGTGCCCGTACCTGATGCCTCCTCATCGAAGCAGGCGAAGGCGTTGCGGATGACATCCTCCGGGTCGGTGCCATTCAGCTTCTCCCCAAACATGGTGAGGAACATGGTGAAGTTGATGGGCCCTGGTGCCTCGCTCATCATGCCCTCCAGGTACTCATCGGTGGGGTTCTTCCCTGCCAGACACAAGCAGAGGCGTGAGTGCAGCGTCCCCTCTCCCCCCAGCACCCATCCCAAGGGCGTGCGCCCAGCTGGGCTGTTTCTCATTGCAAATGAATCTGTTGGTGCATGTTCACCCACCCCACGGGCACGGGAAGGGGTTTCTGCAGTGCCCAGCACCTCTCCCATAGAATCAACCAGGCTGGATCAAGACTGCCACTTGAATGGAGCTCTGCCAGGCTCAGCCTTGATGCAGCTGCAGGAATTCATGTGGGGGTTGCCAGGAGCTAACTCTATGGCTTTGCCCCACTCCCCTCGCCGCTGACACCCAGCACCACCAGAGGAGAGGGGCAGCAATGTCCCTGCATGGGGACAAGCCTCCTTGCTGCCGGTGTCTCTAACACACGCCTGCACCGGGCATGGTTTAACTTCCCCTGCTGAGATCTGCTTGCCCCCAGCGCACGGCCCCTTTGCTCCCATTGCTGCAGCCCAGCGGGAGGAGGGCGCGGGGCCAGGCAGGACCCCCAGAACAGGTTTGGCTGCCGGGTCAATCATTGACAGACCCCCCCGGAGCGCCGCGGGGAGCGGGAGCTGGGAGCCCTGCCTGCGGCCAAGGGGAAGGGCTCGGATGGGGAGCGCGGCTGAACCTGCGAGTCCCACCCGGCTCAGTTATCCCTGGTGCAGGGACCAGCCCCTTCTGCTGAGAGCAATGGGAGGGCTTTGTCCCAGAGGGGATGAGCCCAAGCGATGCTCAGGGGTGAGGCTACTCAAATACTCCATAGCTGCGGCTGGTGGTTGCGCATAGCAAAGCTTCTCCAGCCTCGGGGGTCCCTTCCTTTCCAGTGAGCACAATGAACCAAGCTGCTGCCCTTGGGTGTCTCCACAAACACCTTCTACAGTCAGCCGCTGCCAGCAGAGGAATCCCTTTTCCTCCTCCCACCCCAGTTCTGCAGCCGCCATCAGGCTGGCCCAAAGCAGGAGGTTTGTGCCTCAGTGCATCCCACCAAAGGCAGGCTTCAACACTGGGTCACCCAGCAGCTCTGCCCACATCCATCCCGCAGAGGGGCCGGGGTACACGTGGGGCAGGGTCTCCTCACCGAGGGAAGCCAGCATGTCGTGCAGGTCCTCCTTGTCGATGAAGCCGTCGCGGTTCTGGTCGATCATGTTGAAGGCTTCCTTGAACTCCTGGATCTGGGACTGGTCGAACATGGCAAAGACATTGGAGGTCGCGCGCTGCGGGCGCTTCTTGGTGGTCTTGGCTTTGGCACGTTTGCTGGACATCCTGGCAGCTGGGGGGGCACCTGCGGGCAGGGCAGGAGGGGGACAAGTGGTGGCAGGGTTGGACAGAGCTTGCTGCCTGCACTGTCAGCACCCCCCGCTCCAGACCTGCCTCCTGCCTGTCCCCTTTGCACCCCATGCACAGGGAGAGATGCCAAGCCCAGCACTCAGCACCCCCCAACTGCCGTTAGTGCTGGGGAGCCATGGGGATCCGCAGAGCTTAGCAATGCCCCCCCCCCCCGCCAAGGCATCCCCTCCTCTGTCAGGGCTCTCCCAGCTCAGCTCCTGGGCTGTAGGGCTCCCCAGCATGCTTCATTTCACTGCACAGAGCAGCCCACAGCCACCTCCCCAGGAGGTGGGCTCAGCACAGCACCCAGCACCCAGCAGGAAGGGGTTATCTGCTCCGGGCACATTCCTCACATTCCACTGCCTCTCTTCGCCCTCTATCCATCATCTGTCCATCATCCCACCTCCGACACTGAGGGCTCCAGCCCCGTCAAAGGCAGCTCCCTTCCTCCCTCCCACTGCAGTGCTCGATGAGCCCCATGCTCTGCCCAGGGACCCACTGGAGGGCCCTGACGTAGGGGGTGAGCAATGGGGTGAGCAGTGGGGTGAGAACTGGGGTGAGAACTGGGGTGAGCAATGGGGTGAGCAGTGGGGTGAGAACTGGGGTGAGCAATGGGGTGAGCAGTGGGGTGAGCAATGAGGTTGAGCAGTGGGCCTCAAGGGGGGGGAGCAGTGGGCCATGGATGCTGAGGGCTGGTGCTGTTGTCCATTACAGATAACAAACACCACGGGAAGGGACCAGCCCAGAGGGGCAGCAGTGGGATGGACAGACCTTTGGGACACAGCTGGGGCAATAACAGTCCCAGTGGGAATGGCAAAGGGACCATCAGGATCCCAAACACCACCAAGGCAGGAGCATGGCAGGAAAACCTGGTCTCTCAAAGGAGGGAGTCCTGGCCCCAGCCCGTGCTGAGCCCATTCCCACTCCGAGATGGTACCCACGTTCCTTCACAGCCTCCGAGCGGGGTTTGGTGACATCCCCCCATGCTGCCAGGCTGAGGGAAGCAGACACTATTTCAGACACCCTGTGCCATGGGTGCTTGGACCCAAACGGGATCCTTATGAGGTGCTCAGCACCCCCAGCGGCCATTGATTGTCGCCTGAGAGGAGGATGCTCAGATCTCTCCCAGTCGAACCCTGCCTGGCACAGGGACAGTGACGACTGTTCCCATACAGCCCCAAGAGAAAGCATGGGGCAGGGTGAGCCCAGGGGAGCGATGCTGCTCAGAGCCCTCATGTTCCTACTGCAGCCACTGCTCCGTCGTAGCCCGTGCCTCAGCTTCCCCATCTGGATCAGCATCAGCCTGGGGAGCAGCTCTTGGAGGGCAATGTTAAATTAATGGATTCTGAATGAATTCCATGGGGCAAACGCCATGTGCTCCTGCTCTGCTCTGTGCCCTGTGCCTGGGTTCCTGCCTTCTCCACAGGGGATAGTTAGAAGCCACATTGTGTTGAACGAAGAGCACAAAGCAACACCCACAGTGAGCTGCATGCCAGCAGCAGGTCTGGCTGCCCTGGGTGTGCTGATCCTGGACCCACTGCCCAGCTGGGTCCTTAATGCTGATGGACACAAAGGGACCGTGAGGCTTGGAGAGCATGCCTCCAGCAGCATGGGACAGGCTGGGGCAGAGCAAACAGCCTCCTCCTGTGCTGGCACAGCCTCTGCCAGCCCTCCCCACACATTGCTCTTTCCAACCCTCCTGCTATCTCTCTTTCAAGGGACTGAAATATCTACCCTGCCCTGGCTGGGACCAGCAGCAGAAGCACAGCCTGGCACTCTCTCCAAGAAATAGCTCTCAGTAGGGGGATTTAGTGGGATTTTGACAGCACATGGGTTTGCTCTTTGATCCAAAACATACCCTGGAAAGATGCTTGGTCCCAGGGTCCAGCTCAGCCTGGTCATCTCCTGAGCATTCTATATCTGGGTCTTTGAGCCCATCTGGGATCAACACCCAGATCGCTTCATGCCTGGCCATGATGCCCTGCACCTGGGGTGAACTCAGCTGAGCCAAGTGGCACAGCCACCAAGCCTTGGGCTTCCTCCTTGGCAAGAAGGAAACCCACAGAGACTGGTCCTGGTCTTGCTACCTCCTGCTAAAGAGCTGCTCATCCCAGTGCCGCTTCCACCCAGCAGGCAGCAGATCCAAGGACATTAGCACTGGGTGAGACCACAGCCACCGGGCACGAGAGCCGTGTGCCAATCTGATCACCACACTCATCCCAACACCAGCAGCTCTCATTCTCTCATCCTGCACCGCTCCTGCCAAGGTGACCTCTCTGCCTCCTGCACCACCGGGCTTGTGCCTTCTCCCTGCCCAAGAGAAGCTGTGGCCACCCGGGTTATGCTGCTCAGAGGTGTTCCTCTAAAGCTGGCCATGCAGGAGGCTCCTCTGGCAGTGCTGGCAGGGTGCTGGCACCGCGTGGGGCTGCCCTGCAGCCTCCAGCACAGCTGGACATCATCTGCTCACAGCTCCTCTCCACCATAAGCTCATGGCAGAGATCTCGTGATGTGCATCCGCTGGCACTGAAGCCGGTGAGTGGGTTCCATGTGTGGATGGGAAGGAGCGGGGCAGCACCAGGAGCCAGGGCCAAGTGTGCAGCGACCCCCAGGACAGGTTCATCCCAGCCCTCCCTCAGCTCCTGCCGCACACCAGAGCGCCGGTGGGGCTCGGTTCCGAGCATTCTGGACTAGCTCCTTCCCACCACATTCAGTGAACAGGACCTCACCGTGCCCATGAGGCACAGCTTCCAAAGCACAGCTTCGGGGGCCACTACGAGAAGACCCCGCACAGACACCATCCATCCCCGTGAAACAGACCCAGCCCTCAGCACCATTCTGATGCCTGCTGGGGGTGGGAGACAGGACCCCGCAGCAGCCGATCCTCAGCACAAGGATTCCCAAGGGAATTACAGGGCTCACCTCAGTGGGGATCTGGCCGCAGCGCCTCAGAGGGGGAGGTGACCACAAACTCCTCCTACAGCCGCACGGAGCCTGCCAGTGGCGAGGGGAAAAAAATGAAGTGAGAGGAGAAACGCAACCATCTTTGGTCAGCAGCGGCGGTTGTTGACACTCGGGATGTTCCGCTCCAGGAATGCTGCTCCGGACGCCGCCTTCTCCCGCACATCCATGTTTTAGAGCCCCTCTGGCTTTTATCGCAGCCCTAACGTTTTGTACCGAAAGGGCACGCAGGGAGGGAAGCCAAAAGGAGCTCAAGTTTTCATGGCCAAGGCTAAACAAAACAACGTTCCTCTGTTTAAGACTGAAGGGAACGAGCAGAGAAAGTAAAGCTTTTCTGCCTTACAACAGTTTACTGCCTGCAGTTGCTCACAGGTCACTGGGGGATCTATGGAGCATCAGACGTGCATCTGGATCTTGGCTCTGGCCATCGGCAAATAACACTTGGGGGAAAAAACAATGTTCCAGACAGGAACGGCTCTCCCGGACCGGAGGCTGGTGAAGCCCCGGGCTCGGGATCTGCTCCTGCAGCACCAGGGACGTCCCAGCTCCAAGTCACTGCAGACGGTAACGGAACGCTTTGCTCAGGACCCATCCTCTCCTCCCCCGGCTGGGACATCCCTGCCCTGCTCCCCGGGCAGGATGGGGACGCCTCGGGGCTTCTGCCACCGCCTCGCCCCGCTCCCGTTTCCTCCATTCCCTCGGGGGCAGCCGCCGCCTCCCGTGCCCTCCAAGTTCACCCCGCTCCATCCTTCCCCATCCCTCCATCTGCCCCCGGCTCCATCCCGCCCCGCCGGCTCTGCCTCGGCTCCATCCTTCCCGGTCCCTTCCCTCCCATTGCCCGCTGCCCGTGGCCTCTGGGCTCCGGTCCCGCTCTGGAAGGGGAGCGCGGGGGCCGGACCGCGGCGGAGCCGCCTCACCTGGGCCGAAGCGCGATGCTGCGGGGCGGCCGGCGCTGCTCTGCCGGGACCCGGCTCTCGGCGCGGCCCTAGGGCGGGCAGCGGGGCCCGGGGCGGTGCCGCCCGGCCCGGCCCATACAAGGCAGAAGAATGCGGCGGGGCCGGGCGG
>JBCJKH010047536.1:11520-27521 GCA_039877255.1 Loriculus beryllinus
TCTCTCAAGCAACAAGCTATAGGGTCAGGGCCTGCAGACAACAATACACACACTGTTTGCCAAGCAGTTCTCCCACATTTTCTCCTTTATTTGATGTCCCCTGTTTGATGTATCTCACCTTTCCTGCTGTCTGCTGTTACTGCTTTTGCTTCTTTCCACTGTGCATCTGTTCACACAGAGATCCAGGAAAGGGTAAAAGAACATTTTCTGCTCTTCATATTGATGGTCAGAGCTGGAATTTAAATTGTTGTTGGGGTCTAATCTAATTGAACACTCTGCACATAGTTCGAAACAGGTTCCTATTTGAAAAGATTGTTCGTGTGCTGCTGCCTGTTTTAATTCTGCTTCATTCTACTATTTAAATTATATCCTTTGGTAAGATTAGTACACTTATAGAAAAGAAAGCAGAGATTTTATTGCCAAAACAGATATTAAAAGACATTGTATTAAACCACTGAACAAGAGTTTTCTTTCAGTGATACCAAGTAAGAATTAAAATAATCTCCAGCATCTCAGAGGAAAGAAATCAAATTTCATGCTTCTGTGCTCCCTGAATATTGCAAGGTGAAGTGAATCCTGATAGGTATGAAAGAACCACCACCAGTGGTGGTGGAGTAGTCCAGGCTCGTCATTTGGCCAAACAGCTACTGCATGAATTAAGTGTGTGTTTTTCCTGAGACAACTGATACTATCTCTGATCTCCAGGTTATTATAAAGTAAAAGGGGTGAAGTTTGTCTTGAATGATTGAATTTAGAGTGATAGCTGCCATTAAATGAAATGTCTTGGACCACACACTGAAGAGGGGACCACTGGGGACTCTGTAGTGACCGAGGCTCAGATTTTGGACCTGCTGCAGGAGGGATGTTGGGGGAAAAACAGTTTCAAAATAACTTCATGGCATGCTCAAGTGAAAAATGCTTTGTCCTACCTGTAGGCTTGGAGTCCCTCTGTAGTGTTACAGTGACATAGCCAGCAGGACCCTGCGTAGCCCAGACTGACTGTGCTGCTGAGCCACCAAAGTGGCCAGAGCACTCTTCATCCTTCACAAATAACAACAGAATTAGCAACTGGGAGCACTGAGGTGACGGTTTTGTACTTTTCACCAACCCAAAGAGAACATCTTCATCCCATCCAGATCCATGGGCATATTGTATCCTGCCTCCCAGCACTGTCAGTCAGCTGTCACCTTTATTCCAGGACAAGGGGTAGTTGAAAGTTCAGGGAATTGGCAGGGGCACACATTTACTGGCTGTAGGGAATTAGCTTGAGAACAGAATATGTTTAGTGAAGGTGTAAGGTGAGCTCAGAGCTGGTGAGGGCCATCAGCTGATCTCAGTTGAGATCTAGTGCAACAGAAGTGGTAAAAAAACAGGTCTTTAATCAGTGAAGAACCTGGGGTCAAACAATTTCTCAGCTTGCTATATGGAACAAGTCCGTGCCATGCCAGAGTCATGTGGGAGAAGAAAAGTCCCAGAATGTGCTTCAATTTATTCCTGCCAACATACATATTGCTAATAAAAGCCTTTCCATTTAAACCTTATTTATTTTGGGTCTGCTTGTGGTATCCAGGTTTGTGCTCCTTTAAAATGGCAGCAGTGTATAAGCCAAAGGAAAGCTGTAAGCCCATAGTTATTTTTCCTGTTCCTATATCAAGGAGGAACCCCTCCAGCAGCCTGCCACCAGTTTGAGAAAATCTGTATTCTGAAAACGCTGAGCCGAGGCATCTGCACTACAGGGGAGGCCGTTTGTCAGTGCCAGAGATGTCTTCATGGAGGTGTTTGGTGCTGATGAGCCTCTCTGCTGTGTGTGACACCAGGAGCAAGGTAAGTCCCACAGACCTCCATCAGTCTTTGTGTGAGAAGCCTGCCTGGTGCTGCCTGTACCACTGCTGCCACCAAGCACCACCTGCTGACAGACTCTGGGAGTGGAAGATGTGCAAAGAATTGAACAACCAGGTTCAAATGTGAGTGATGTATGAAGTGCCAGCCTGAATGTAATTGTGCAGGTGTGGAAGGGATAGTCCCAAAGCAGGAGGAAGTGTTGACTGTTGTAGTAAAGGTCTATGTACGCTGTTAATACAGTAATAGAAATCTATAAGTGAGGGGCTTACAATTTTCCTGCAGCTTTTCTCCAGCAAAACCTTGTTCACACCAACTCTAGGTACCCTGCTGCTTGGCATCCTGTCCCAGGGAGTCCCCAGGGGGTTCCAGGTCAGCAGAGCTTTGCGTGTTTGGCATTTAGGAGTGCCTTGCCCACACACTAGCCCATTCTTTGCTCAGATTAGAATCCATTCAACCACAAAGAGCTTAACTTTGATTGCTGCAGTTATTTACAGAGAGAACATTGCTGCGAGCTAGCCATCATTATGTCTTCCTGGGAGACCTTGAGCTATGGGTGTCTCTCCAAACAACTGCAATGACCTGCAGAACAAGGAAGAAAGGGTTTAATAAACATTTCCGAAGCTCTGGGTGTTCTTTTGTAGAAAAGCTTATACAAAGAGAGCCTCCTGTGCTTACTGGAAGTGGGCCATGGTCCAAAGTCCTTTGTAGAAGCACAATGGGCTTGTACCTCCATGCTAAGGAAGGATTGTTGCTGCATCTGCCACCAGGAAGTAGGATACCTGGTGTAGCAGAAAAGTTGCATCTCTCTGCACCCATAAAGCGAATGTTTGAGGTTGTGCACAGTTACAGGCAGGACCAGCTGACCTGCATGCTTGGTCCCCTTCCAGAGCATTCTTCCCAGTTCTTGCTTCCAAGCCATGGAAGCCCTTGCAGCTGGGCATGATGTTGGGTGAATAGTCACCCACTTCATTTCCTTTGCAGACCACAGATTTGCTGGCCCTTGGTGAGTAACTGTTGTTTGTGGTAGCAATCAAAACAGCTTTTACTTACTGTTGCTTTTGTAGGTTAGGATTAACCAACTCAGTGGGAAGGAACTAGGATCAGTTAGAGCACCTCCTGAATTTCACCCTGCTGTTGTCCTGCTCCAAGCAGGCTTGGAGAGCAGCGGGAGGCAGTGCCACTTCCACCAAGCTGCTGGAGCTAAACATGGGACATATGAGGCTGTGAGAGAAAGAGAAGCCTGCTCCCTGTAACAGAAAGCATCTATAGCATCACTTGTTGCTGTAGGATCTGAAAAGTGCCTTTAGTGTTCTGGCTCCACTGGAGAGCAGTACATTTCTACATCTCTTACCCATGATTCCTGGGAAGGGAATGATGCTTCTGCTAGTATGCAGTCATTTCTAGTAATGTACCCAGTTACCCCAGAGGACTTAATGTACTTTTTGGCCTGGAGATCACTTGTGGAAGAGCTCCTTCTGCTAAACTCACAATGTTGCATATTGCATCAGATTTCCCTCAAAAATCAAAGCTTTAACTCAGATTAATTAAGAAAGGCACATGCAAGGGTCCATTTCCCCATCCAGGATATTTCAGTGGAAATTGGATGTCTGATTGATCTTATTCTGGTTCTCTTTTTTTCTCTTAATGATTTTGTGACTAGCTGACAATGTTGCATTTCCATCAGGATGCAGCGGATTTTCTAGCTTACAGATTTCAAGACAAAATGCCTTCCTTCTGGAAGGAAGGTGCCATATGGCTTGAAATGCATAATTGATCACTGCTCAAAATAGCAGCTTCATAGAAAGTCATCTAGAAGTCTAATGCATGTGTGCAGAGGACGATAAATCCTGACACATTTTTTGTTTCCTAGGACTGGTGATGATACAGGGACAGGTTTTTATGGCTCTTCCTAGAGATTCTGACATTTGTGCTCTCTAGCACTGGGCATTTTCACCATTGGATTGTTTATTCCCACTACTCCAGGAGATCTTGGCACTCGCATTAGCAGGTGCATTGATCTTAAGCTTCCTGATTCCTGCTGGGCTTGGCTGAATGAAAAACACCCCAGACAAGCCTGGCATTCACCATATAGCCCAACAAAGGTTACAGTTATTTCTCTGAGTGTAAAACAGTTCAGGTGCATTGAATCTGGTGGGCTGAATCCAGCCCTTACTGTCTGATGCTTCCCAACCTGTGGTGGGAGGTGAGGCTGTGTCTTTCCCAGCTCCCACACAAAGCAAGGTAGGATCCTGCTGATGTGGGAGGGATGTTGTGGCCTGTCTGGCGGTGCATCCTGCTGCCTGGTAACAAGTAGTACCTTAAACCACTCAGTATTGTAGATGCTTTTCTGTTCAGGTGCTTATGAATTATGGCAAACTCTGATAGGAGCAGAGCAGTGGAAAGCAGCCTTGCAAAAACAGAGCAGGGGGTGAAGAAATCAAGGAGGCTTCCCAGAATGGCCCAGGCTTTTAACTTCACCTTCATGCTTTTAAGAAGCAGACAGTGAGGGATGCTTCTGCAGCCCCTTTGAACAACTGAGTCCTTTTTAGTAACCTTCTAGGAGCTGACAGCTCTGATTTCTGGAGAATCTCTAGTTTCCTCACTGCTAGCAAGCCCTGCCCAGCAAGAAACTCCTCACACACCTGGTTCTGATCTTGCTTGCAGAGCTGATAATCAAAGATAGCAGGCAGGGAAGGCACTGGCAAAGGAGAAGGTGCTCTGCAGGGGAGTCAAGCCTGGTGTTGTTTGCTTAATTTATATTTCTCTGTTATCAGACCATATTCTGGGCTTCAGCAGGGTTTGGAAGCACTGAATCTCTCCTTTCTGGGCAAGGTAGGAGAGCAATTGAAGTACAGAATCTGGGACACTCAGGACTGCTCTGAGGATTTGATGCAATGCTGTGTGCTGCAGCCTGCTTAGAGGAGCTGCCAATCTGGAGAGGGCTTTTCCCTCTGGGTTGCTCTGACAGCCCCATGGTAGCATGACTTGCTGGATGGCCAGAAGGATTTCACCACACTGGAGAAACTGTTCTTTTGCACAGGCAGACCCAAATGGGAAAACATTTTCTTGCTGCCACTCAGGAATTGCACAGAAGCTGCGGATTAGATCAGTGATGAGAAAATTGCCAGTAACTCAGTATGCTGAACCAAGCAGGAGCAAACCCCTCCAGTGGTAACTGAACCTTCACAACCCCATGAACAAGCACCAAATAGGAAATCCCAGGGGTGTAATGATGCTGGTTGCTTTCATTGCTGGGGCTCCCTCCCTCAGATTTTGGTCTTTAGTATGGATGTGGGAGTTACCTTGTGCTGACTTTAACCCATGGATTTAGCAAGCTGTCTTTACCCCAGTCCTCACCACCCATGGCTGCAACCCAGCCCTTACAGAGCACACACTCCGAGCTTTGCCTGTTGTCTGGTACATCTCTGGCATGTATGTGCACGCTCAGAGCGGTTGCTAAGGTAGCATAAGTGTGTGCCCCTCTCTCTGTGCATTCAGATTTCTGTCTGATCTAAAGGAATACATGTACTGGGTCCATGCAGGCCTGTATCTGTATGGGAGAGCACAAGCAATACCTTGGATCAGGTGTTAACAATCTGTGTGAATGGTACAGGTGAATGGAATATGGGTTTTGGTTTAGTTCCCCCATTCCTAAACTGTGCTGCACAGCCTGGCAGAGAACTGGGACTGGGCACTGCCACCTCCTAAGGTGCAGCACAGGGGTGAACATCTCTGGCAGGAGATTGCATCCTGGCTTCCTTGCATGGGGAGATGCTCAGAGTATGCATGTGCAACACAGAGATGTAACAGGAACTGGGTCACTGCAGGGCTTTGGCAATAGGAGATGTGCCAGTTCGGGTCGAAGGGACAGAAATGCTGAGTTCACTGGCTGCTGAAAAAGAAACGGGTGAAAATTGAGAGCATGTCTGGAACATCTACCTCCATCCTTTCTGCGTGCATGGCAGGAGACTTGCAGGTGTGACGGTGCCAGCTAGAAGGGCTCATTTGAGCAGAGAGATAGCTGGATTGATGGCTTTATTTCAGCGTATTTTAGCAAGTAATAGGCAGGGGGGTGATGTTTATCACTGAAACTGGAGCTGGCTAGTACTTTAGATCACAGCTCTAATAGGTCAGACTGACTTAGACAGTAAATCACTTTAGCAGCACTAATAACACAGAGTGAAGGGTATAGTAAACCTATTGCAGCAATAACGTGGTCATGCTGGGACTTTGACTCAGGTTGGTGCTTCTGCTCTGGTTTGTTTATTAAAGCTCCTTCATGAAAGTCACCTGGGTGGATGCTCCAACTCAGCCACCGAAATGGCTGTTCCTCTGCCATTCCCCAACCTGGCTTGGGCTCTTTTTATAACCTGCTATAAAATTGTTTATTTTTGCACCTGTTTATAAAGGCTTTTTGGCCACAGGGGTCTCATGATGTTGTTTTCATGGCTTCTGGAGCAGAGCTGCTCTGTTGTTGCTAGAAATAATTGCTGTTAATTAATTCTTTGCTGATTTTTCTTTGGCAAAGCATATTGAGATAAACAAATAAGTGAGCAGCATGAGCTACGTCTCAGTGCTATGGGAGCTTTTAGGAGGCAGGTAGTGACATCCAAACAATCCCACCAGCAGCCAGAGGAAGGGTAGGACATGGTCCTCAGCTTTCTATGAACAGAGTTAACTGGGGGAGGATCAATTACCATCTCCAGCTGTTCAGCAGCTTCCTGCAGGCCATCATTTCTAATCTCTTTCTAAAGAAAAACCACAGCTTTGTTTCTATCTAATGCTCTATTCAAACCACAGCTGAGCAATGTTACAGAAAGTGATGTGGTCTCAGATGTCTGAGCTGGACCAGCAGCTGAAGGCAGCAGCCCATGATATAAGACTGACTGTGGGAACTTATAATTGCACTATCTTTAATTCTGTGCCCTTTGGAAATGGTTTGCCTTCTTTCTGAAGGACTCAGGCTTTGCTGCAGAGACTTCCAGATCAGAATCAACGTGCTAGGCTTCAGCCCCTCTGTCCTATGGTCTTGCCTATTGCATCTCTGTCATATTCTCTGCACTGGATCCCTGGCAGGAGCAGCCACCACTTCCCAGGGCCCCCAAGGTAGGCAGCGGTTAGCTGGGCTGCTTCCATCTCCACCCTGCAACAAGACATCCTGCAGTCCAGTCTCCTCTTTGAATGTCTCCAAGCTGTTCCTGGAAGGATGAGCCATTTGAGCCAGGAAGAGACTAAATTATTGGAACCAAACAAAAGCAATTTCCATGATAAATGCTTGCCCTGTGGTTTGCACGTCGAACCTGTCGTGCTGCTGCCTTTGACTCAGACTGAATTGATGGTGGCCTGCTCTGAATAATTACTTTGACTTTTCTTGGAGGAGCTGATACCCTGACGTATGAAACTCTTCACACATGTTGGCTTCCTCCATACAGAGATTCCCCAGGCCTAAGTCTTTTAATTAGTCTAAATCAAGGACAATGCTAAAAGCAGTGGTCTCTCACTGGTGTAGGTGAGTTACTGACTTCATTGGCCTAATTTCATCTTCTCAGAGAGCAGAAAGGAGCCTGCCATTAGGCTGTAGAAATCAGCATAGCTCCAGTCGGGTGCTTGGTGGCTGCTGTGGAGCCAATTCCCCCAGCTGCCCCCTCCACATCAGATTTTACATCGTATGAAATGGGTTCAGTACGACAGGACTGTTGCAGCATGTTTTTTCTTGCACTGAGCTTTCCCCGTGTGCGTGGAGCACATGTACAAATATCCAACATCCTCAAGCTATCAATTATCCCCTCGCTCTCTAGGATGTCTCTTGGCTCCCAACCACCCCACCAGTGATTAAGCAGCCCTTGTGACTACATACCAATGCCAAAACCAGCCCATTGCTGCAGCAAACCTGGCCAGAAAAGAAACTGAAAGGACATCCTGAGCACATGGTGGAGAGGATCAGATAAGTGATTGGAGCTGCTTTCTTTTTTGCTGTGATGCTGCTGTAAGAGAGCAGATCTCAGCTCTAGGAGGCTGCAGAAGCCTACAAAAACTGGTGTTTAAGTCAATCAGCAGAGAAATTTTGCTCTGCACCTCCTTCTTCTCCTCCATTCTCCCCATTTCTTCTCGCTCACAGAGGATCTGAGTGATCTGGTGTGTGTGATGTTACCCGCACGGCTGTCAAATCATGGGAGTAAAGGACTTCCCTTTTTCTACACCGGTAACACTGCAACAGAATTAACCACTATGCAAATGTAATAAATCCCTGATCTCCAAAGGACTCCGCAACGAGACACTTTTAGAGCTGCACGACACCTTTTCTTCTTTGAGGGCTGGTGCAAGTGCAGAGCAGCTCTGCAGCCCCAGACTTCAGTCTGTTATTGCTGCACCCTCACATCGTTTTCTCTTGCATCATCCTCTTCAACTTGACTAGCACATCCTAACCATGCAGAGGCAGTGAGTGTGCTTTTCCCCGTTCTACGGGAGAAAAATCTCACAGGGTCCAAAACAAAGCAATTTGCTCAGAATCAGAGAAAGTTGGCATCCGTGTCAGGTTTTCAGTTTAAGAGGTTTTAAACACCCTGCTCTGAGCTCCCTGCTCTGTGGCATTCCTCCCTCCGAGCTGTAGCCACTCTTAATTTAACTGGATAACTCAGAAAATAAGATACACACACACACACACACACACACACATATGTATATTGGGTATATATTTCTAGGATGTTGGTTTCTTTTTCTTCTCTTATCTTTTTCTCTTGTTTCAAACAGGACAGGAAACCACACTGCAACAAAACCTGGCTGCTTTAGTGTGGGTGCAGGTGGTCAGTGCTATGGCTTGTTCACACACACCTCTAGCTGCAAGACCTGCCTCCTCTGTGGTGCTGAGGAAGCCTAAAGGTTCCAGCCTGGTGTATCCACTACTGCAGAGAGTTTTGCTTGAATGCAGTTGCAGTGGTGTGAATTATTGATATTTCTGTTAAGGTTTGCTGTTCACACAGGAATTTGTGATGCTTCCCCATGTTACTCTGTGAATGCACTCCCAGGTCACATACAGGGTTGAGTTTAACATCCTTTTACTTGTGACACTGATTGAGCCATTTCAGGGCTGAGGCTGCAAAAATTAACTAAAAACCAGTGCAAACAGCTCTTTCCTAACAAAACAAGCCAGTGTCAGGTGAAAGGAGCTAATACGGAAGGGCAAGGAGAACGTATGGTTGTGTCCGTGCATTTTCAGAGCATCACCACAAAGATGATGAAAAGATTTCCAGGAATTTCTGAGCATCCTTTGCCCTGACCTCAGTCTGGCATTTCCAGCGGCTGCCACCGTACTTAGCACCTCGGGAGAGCGCATTAATAACATCCGTTTCTAAGGCAACAACCTTGCGATCTAGAAAAGACTGAGTTGAAAGTGTGCATGTTTGCAAACAAGCACATTTCACACATAAATATGTAAGTATTTATATACATATGGATATAAATTCATATCAGGCTTAACAAGTCACTTAGCAGTGGGGTGACAGAACACAGAGTATCTGAATGAGGGTGATGTATTGACGGTGACAACCGGTCTCCAGAGAGTTCGGCCAAAGACTTTGCAAGAAGTAGGGTCAGATTCATTAAGCATTCCCTGATAGGTCATACCCACAAGAAAAATGAAGGGAGAAGCTCAGATGAGGGGTTGGCTCCTGTGGACACGGGCAGAAACAGTCTGACATAACTTGATAAAATGGTTCATCATTTGTAAGGTGAGATACCTAGGGCTGAGGTAATTGTGCCAATGGAAAGACTGCAGTTTCAAGGAGCCATGCACAAACGCTGTTTCAGCATGTCACTAATTAGCATGCTACCCTAGGCTGTTTCAGATTAATCCCTTCTTCTGTGTGTACTGTATATAGCTAGTAATCATGATTGACTACTGAACAGAATTGCTGCAGAACCACTGACACCATATGATAAACTTGCTGGAACAAAATGGAGAATTTTGCTATACATGTTCTGTTAACAGTGTAGTACTGACAAGTGTGGTCTGGAGTTAGGGCAGACTTCAGTGACTAATGGAGCTCGATTAGAAGCTGTAGAATTTTCTTTAATTATTTGTTTCCTTTTTAATGTTAAAGTGTGATCTCTCAAATTTAGTCCTGAAAAAGCAGTGAGAATCACGTGTACACCCTAATACGAAATGCTCAAAATGTCAGGGCATTCACTGCAGATGATGCTGCATGAATTTGTCTCAATTCATTGTAATTGCAGACTTAAACTTCAGTCATCTGAGTGTCTTTACTGCCATGCACTGTTTCCAAGGATACGTTTCCCAGGTTGGGGCTGTTCCATTTTGAATAACTAATCAAACTTCCATTGAATGACTTCTCTAACATCAATTTCTTGAATGTTATTGTGCTCTAATCACTGTCATACAAACTGAGGCTGCCTCTTGATGTGTTAAATGAATTTTTAATTTTATAGAGTAGAACAGAACCAAGAAGGAGTTTGAGAGATCTCTGAAAGTAGTTAACAGCCTGTTCGGCAAAGACATTTATCTCATGTGGGAAGCCCTGGCTGAAACTCCTGGTCTGAAGAGGTTAGATATACAAAGGATAGATATAAAAAGCTTGCAGCCAGGCAACAATGGCCTTTTGGCCACTGATTATTTTGGAGCTGGACTTACCAAGAAGCAACTCCTCTGGGAAAAAAGCAGCACGATGTGATTAAAAATTTTGTCCAGTGTTTTAGAACCCACCATGAAACCTCATTAATCTAACGATCTTTTGTTTTGTTCTCCCATCCCAAATCAAATAGAAATATTTTCACAGAATCTTCCTCTGCAATCTTAATTAATATTTCTGTTTTTTCTTCTTTTTTTTTTATTTCATAGGTCTCTACCAATTTTATGTTATAATATCAATAAAATCCCCATATATAACAAAAATGTAGGCATGACCTGATTTAATATATTAGTATATATTAATAACCAATCGTATGCTAGATTTTGCTGTGAGCACTGAGATACTGAGTAAAAATATGCCAAGGAGTACAGGTATTTCTTGAACTTGCAACTCCTACTTTATGCTCTCACAAAGGGCAGACAGAGCTTGCTCCTAATTGCATGCATTTGTGTAATTGCAATGGATTTTAGCTACGCTTTTGTCATTCTTTGGTGTATCTCTGTGGTAATAATACCTAGGATGGATGCAGAAACTAGCTTGCATAACATTATGGTATCTGAATGTATGAAATATTTGAAACTTATCATTTTTATCCTGTTTCTCTCTGAAGTGACAAACATCTAAATGTTCTTCTCACATATGTCTGAGGTTGTTCTACTGCATTTTATGTATCAGTCAGGCTGGTTTGTTTAGTGCCTTGCTGAGGGAAGTGAATACACTGGGGCATGTCAAAATAATGACTCAGTCATGGGTTATGAGGTTTTTTACGTCTGTGGGCTGATCCCAGCATCATCCACTCTCCACCCTTTATTTTGTGAGAGAGCATGTTTTCTTCTCTGATGAAACAAAATCTGTTACTTTGGCTTGTCCATCTTGAAGGATGATTAGAAATGTACTGGGATATATTCAGTAATTGGCTTCCAATGACAAAGCTTCAGCTTCAGACAGAATCTACTCACTGTATGTGTTATTTGGTGAGAATGTAAAAATCACTATGAGTAAAAGTAAGGACTGATCAGTACGGAATGCCAAAACAAGACAAAACCAAATTCAAGATACTGTTTGAATTGCTTTAATGGAAATTCCAGTATGAACAGGACATTCCACATTTGACTATGATTTCTGTTTTGGCCAAAGAACATTGCTTCAGTAGAGGCTCTAAAAGATAGAATACTTGCCGTTCACCTGTTGGCATTGTGGACTATTCAATAGAGATACTTGTGGAGCTTTAGCTGAAACATTCAAATAAAGAAACATCTAAGTGTGGGCCCAGTTGAATTGGTGAGATGCAGATGGTAGGCCTACAACTCTTCTGTCATGAGATTAGATGGTGTAACATCAGTATCCTAGGAAGAAAAGTTCTGTGGAGCCTCAGATGACCTTGATATAGCTTGTTTTAGGTGCGAGTTGAAGAGCAGGAGTAGGTAGTAGGAAAGGACAGAAGAAAGGAGTGTGCAGGCTTAAATGCTGAAAAAAGTGTCAAGCAGTCATGGAGATTTGAAGGAAAGGCAAAAACTTGCACAGTACATCGTAAACCAGTTCACAGGAAAGCTCCAATCTGTCTAGCGCTAAGAAAGCTAGGACAAAATCCATGTGGCAAACATGTTTAACTGTAACACATAAGGCAATATGGCACTGTGATCTGGGCTGTCATGAGAGAACTTACCCACGTATAGCAGAGTAGAAGTGATGCTTAGCAAGCTGCATAAATTTTGTTTTCTTCATTGTAGAATATGTCCTCTTGGTTTTGGTTTTATTTTAATTTTTTAAGATTATTCACTCCTCATTCACCGCTTCTGCAACTGCTTGTTGCCTGAATATTGATGTGTAATGTAGGAAACACACTATGTATGTGGAAGAATACAGCTGACATTGAACTTTCAATAAAGAAAATGGTTTTGCTTCAATACTCTATACCGTACAGTGCAGCAGACTAGCTACTTCAGGAAAAAACTGTTACTCCTCTGAGACATCAGGCCTATCATATGCCTGTAATTGCATCTTGCCTTCTGTATTTCTTATTTAATCAAACATAGAAATATGTGATAATTTTGTGATAAATTAACACCGCTTTGGAATGTGCAAATTAATGTTACCCTATTCCAATTTTTTTTTTACTAATAATGTTGCAAGCTCCTCAGGCTATACAAAGGTGGATCTTTCTCTTGAAAACTAGATGATATTTTAAGCAATATCTATACTTTCAAGGAGCAGGATTAAAATCTTTTATTCTCTTAAGTGTAAAAATCACACAAAAGGAAGTGAAAATAAAGACTGTGGAAGGCAACACATAATGATAGTGCATATCTATGGACACTTGAGTGAGAGAATGATGGATAGGGGAGGCCAAGGTCCTAATCTGTGAATGACATGATGCCTTGAATGAGTTATACACATGCCAGAGAGCAGCCTCAGCTATGAAGTTAGTAACTAAATTGTGAAAAGGAGTTGGAATTAGGAGATACATCAGGTGCTTGTAAAAGGTCTGGCAGTGCTCCAATGATTTGCTGACTTCTAAGGGAGATGCATGTAGTCTTAGTGGCAGAAAGATTTCATCCTAGGATCAGTAATCCTTCATTTATTAGTCAAAATGTTGTCTGGTCCTTATGTATTTCTTAATTAGAACAGATCTGGGAAAAGTTTTACAGTTCAGCCAAGGGGCTAGCCAAGGGAAAATCACAGTTCAACAGTGTAAGAAGCGGTAAATGCTCCATACCTGGCAGTGTTCAAGGCCAGGTTCAACACTGGGTGACATAGTCTAATGTGAGGAGTCCTTGCCCATGGCAGGGGGTTGGAACTAGATGGTCTTAAGGTCCTTTCCAACCCAAACCATTCTGTGATTCTATAATTCTAATGTGATGAGCAAATGACAATAATAGCCAGGAAAGGGTTTGGCAGTAGTAGAAAGCAATGTGGAGGTAGCTATAATTCTGATGCTTTTGCTACCTCTTGCTCATTTAAGAACATTCAATGGCCATATAAGCAGTAGTATATACTCTAAACTATTTTTAACTAATGTTTTTATTTCTAAAGCCTCTCAGGTTGTGGGGAATGCATGTGCCCAATAATTATGTATAGCAGATGTAAAATGAATGCTTATTTTATCTGGAGTGAACAAAGCTGTTATTTTGCTGAGTATCTCTAGCTAACAGATACGTCAGTAGAATAGGATGTTATCACAGGATAATGGTCTCCTGCTGCTTGATAAGTGCTGAGTCGAAACCACAATGTTTATTTTCAAGGCAGGGGACATTGATCCTATAACAACTTTCTATTTCAATGACTTTCTTGCTGTTACATTAGATTGATGCACTTATGACCATTTTGTTTAATAGGTATTAGCTCAGTAAAGTATCAGCTGCTTATTGTGTGGTTATTCAACATGCTAGCTACAGTCTGATTGGCTTCAAGAAAAAGACTTGTGTTATAAGCATAAAGTATAGATTTTCATTTTAAAAACGGAACTCTGCTCCTATGAATGAAGTGCTTAAATTTTTATTTTATTTTTTTCTATATCTCGGTAGCAAAGAAAGAAGACTATTTACTTTGCAGGGTTGCCTTTTGATGTAATTCTGAGCAACAAGAATTTCTTCCTGAAAAAACCCCTAAGCTCCAAACCTAAGAATGAATATGGCTTTGCAAAACCTGATCCTTTGAATATTTGAGACTTTCAGCTGGGAGGTTTCCCCAGGTGAAAACTGGTAGTTTGTTCTTTGGAGAAAAAACAAATAACAAAAATGCTGTCAGAACTGTAACTATTTTACTACTCTAGAATAGACTATATAACACATTAAAAACAGAGAGCAGATTAATTCCCAAGAGTAAACCAACCTTTTACTGTAAAACACTTTCACTGCAAGCCATTGAGTAAAGTTCTAGCTTGTGTCCTCTCTCCCTTTTACATTCCTGAATATTTTAGTGTCATTACCAAAGCTGAACTTTTAATTTTTCGTACTTTGTTTCACCTTGTAAAAGAAAGCAAAAGGAGATTTTTTGCACTACACTGAATTTTAGGCCTTGGAAGAGTGTTAATACAAACTAGGGTTTTTTTTTTTTTTTTTTTTTTTTGCATAGCTAACAGGCAAAGTCTAGTGAATCAAGATCATTCAGCCTTTGGGAAAAAAAAATAAATCTTATTTGAGTAGCAGCTAGGGAAAACCCTACTTAATTTTTCAAAGTTGTCATTGCTTTCATGTTAGTTAAAGTGAAAACAAGAGAGGAAAAAGACCACAAAAGAATCTGATCTGTATTCTCACTGGGGAAAATGCTTTTCTGCAGATGTAATATTATGTATGTCCAGCAGTAGTCCTATTGATTTTAATGGGTCAAAGTGGCTAATAATAGTAATAATACTTCATTACACTGAAAGTGGACTATAGGAATGTGAGCTGGATGATCTAGTGGTAAAACAGAGGACTTAATTATTCCTATTTTCATGTCAGTGCAGTAATTCTACACTGCACATTTATGAAAATGTGGGAGGAAGAGTGCATGCATTTGTACATGTGTGGGAGAAAATGAAAGAAAAACGATTAAGTGGAGCCACCCCACACAGTCAGGAAGCACAGCACAACATCGTGTTACATTTTATTAAATTACTTTCTTTAGAAAACCATTGTGAAAATTTTAAGATAGCTTACTTTTGAAGGGCACTGTAATAAGCAAATTACAAACTAGAGATGTAGTTTGGGTATATGCCAACTATAATGTTTAATGGTAATCAAAAAGCTTTTGATTCAAAACATATAAGAATATGCATGGTGATTTTTCTTTCAATCCAGGTCAGATACTGGAAAAAGACTTTATTATTTCAGAATTTCTGTTTGATTTTCTCCTTGAAATTGATAAAATGATGCAAAAACATTTTAAAAATCTGCATAAAGACTGAGTTTAGTGTAAGAGGAGAATGAAAGCTGGCTTAGGTAATGGTCATACATGAACCATAAGCTAAATTTTCTACTGATAAAAGCTATTTTTGATTTATAACAACTGAGAATCTGTCTGTATGGCTTTTTAGATTATCTCTTTTTTTGTAGGGTATCTTACACAGCTGTAGAAAGTCCACCATTTCCTTTCAATGAGAAATCTTTTTATAGAGTGGACAATGATTATCAAGGGCTGTTTTACAGAACATCAGAAGGATTAGAATTCTGTTTGCTTTTGGTTTGAGGTGATGGAGATAACATGAGAACACTAATGTAAAAAAAAATAGTTTTAGAGAACAGTAGACATTTGAAAATCTTAAAAAAGGAGATTGCTTGCAGTCAAATACTTTCAGGCAGTCAGAGGATTTTTTGAACTCTCTACTATTGCCATTTAATACTAAGAGTCATGTCAAAAACATCTCGGGTGACAAGTGTGTGTATTAAGGCCTGATGAAACTGCAACTGTTGGACAGCAATACTGAAACCGGGACTTTTAACTGGTAAGAGAAATCATAGAATCACAGAATCATAGAATCGTTAGGGTTGGAAAGGACCTTAAGATCATCCAGTTCCAACCCCCCTGCCATAA
>JBCJKH010047540.1:6871-29728 GCA_039877255.1 Loriculus beryllinus
ACATACATGGCAGGTCACTGGTGGTCAGTGGGTATATGCTCCTTCAGTAAGCCATAGTAACTCAGCAACATTTGTATGAACCACAGATATTACTGGGCAATGCTTGTCATCAGCAGCACCTGATATGGTCTTCAGGTCTCTTACCAGATACTGAAGTCGCTGGCGTTCAGTCTCTGGAGTGAATTCTGAAGACATTGGAATAACTTCACCATTTCGGATTATTATAGCCCTGTAACAGTAATAAAACATGATCAGTACAGAAAAAAAAAAAAAATTAAAACTATCCAGAAAAACACAGTATATGGTCACATTCTTATTGTCTTCAGTCATAGCAAAATAATGCCATTTCTTTTCTACTGAAGCTGCCAGCAGAACAAGACAGTAATTCCTGCTCTGCATCCTTTAGGCTGGATAATAAAGTATATTTGCATATGCCAAGTTCATTCAGAGCTTACGAAAACATCCAAGAAACAAAGGCAAGAGTTATTTCAGTTGATGTCTACAGGGTATCCTTATTAAGTGAAATGCAGACACCCGGAGGAGATGCTGCAGAATCACTGATTGTAGAACAACTCTTTGCAGGTTTTAATCCCAGTTGTGGCAGACACTGTCTAAACTACTGGCTTCAAATGACTCATGCAAGCACTTTCCAATTATTGATTGGTCATATGTCATGTCAGAACATTTCTACTCCAGCAGCAAATGGAAAAGGCAAAGCAAATCCTGTTTAACACAAATTTAACTAGTTACGTGCTGGAAGATGACAGCTAATAGAATGACTATGGATCAACCAAAACATACATACAGTGCTGCAAACAGAGAGGAAATTCTCTCAAACACCTGCCTGTTGCCTCTTAACAATCTGCTATGCTGCAAAAATACAGATTCTTCCCTGGTGTAACGCCGTTGGCTGAAACAGTCACAAGAAGGAAGAATTTACCCAGTATTCCTACCGCATTCTGCAGTCTTGTATTCACTCACAGAAGTGGGTTCTTTTATCTTTCCATTATTTACACAGCTCTATAAGTACAGTAACGTGCTTTTGGTGCTTTTGAAGAGCTGGATGAACTATACATCATCCCAAAGATTTTAATGCCTGCTTTGGAGCTGTTTCTCAACCATCAGTAGATTAATTCAGTGTCTGGATAGTAGCAGCGTACCAGGCTTTGGTGTAGATAAAAAAAAGCAACTGTCACTTGGATTCCAGTTTCTATATGTTTTAAATGGCCTCCTTCTGTGATCTTTTCATCCCCTTGATGTGATATTTACATGCTCACTTACTTTTCTTGATGATTTGATCAATTCAATGGCATTGTTTCTAAGCCAGGTATTCTGATGGCACTGCAATGTATCCAACAAATAGGGCAGACACACAACGACCGAAAACCTAACCTCTAAATTCAAAACACAGGCATCTTGAGAAAAGCAGCCTAGGTACAGACCAGCTTTGTAAAATTAGTTGCATGGGATATCTTTCCAAACCTTCCAGATATGATACTGAACTAAAATTGTCTCCAAATGATCTTCTGCATAGCTGGTATGCAAAAGGAAAGCATTATCAGAGTGGAAAGGAACTGTTCACATGTCTGAGATTCATGTGGCAAAGAACAGACAGGTACAGGATGGAGCTACAATGGGAGAGGTGAGAAAAGGCTCTTCTGATGAGGGGAAAACAGCTCTGCTTTGACAGATAACAAATTTAGTGCTCCAGGACTTCCAGCATTCCCTTGCAAATAATCTTGTGTAGAAATCACAGGTGGCAGGAGTGCAACCTACATACTGACAGCTCCCACTGGCCCTCCACTGCTACAATTAAAAACAATATTGTGTGTTTGAAATGAGACAGACGTGGTGGTGGTAACTCATTAATTTCTGAAGAGAAATTTGTGCAGAATTTTTGATGGAGGTTTTTTTTTTCTCTTTCTGAGTACATTACAGGCTTACAGAAATGCTGGTCCCATAAAAAGTAATGAAGGTTTGCTTAAAAGTTTCTTTGGATTTCTGAGACAGTCATTTAAAAATTAAACCATTTAAACCTTTTTTCTGCAACAACACCTTTGCTTTTAGTTTTGCAATACCTAAAGTATTCAGCTTTGAACCAGGCTCATTTACTCAAAGACAGCAAACAGTTTTTATAGCCTTTCCATATGTAATTTGACTCACTTGAGTAAGCCTCCATTTAAGGGGACTGTGAGTTTAGTACAGCGTAAGTACTCTGGCAACAGTCTAGAGTAGGGTGATCAAAGGAGCTGATCAGACACTAACCAAATTTTACACTCTAGTTTAAGAGAGTCATAAGGGATCTGCTGATTGCGTGCTTGTCTGAAAGAGCCAATGTAAAAACACACATTGATATAACTGCTAGTGTGTCAGGCTAATTTTCCAATTATCCTTTGCTTCCCCTTTAATCACCATTTCCCCAGGAAATCCATATTTTAAAGACCACTCAGACCAGTCTGGGTTCACCTTTTTCTTTGTGCACACTGACATACTTCCTATATACGTTGATAGCTATCATTCTCACTTCTATGGGTAGAATTGGGCCCTGAGGGACTCACATCATATAAAAAGCAATTCAGAGGCGAGCAGGTCAACCTTTCATGGCTCAACTTATTTTCACTAGAAATTGCAGCCACCTGGGATGAAAAGCACAACCCAGCACAAGAAAAAATACTCTTTGGGGGGTGGGGTGGGGAATTAAAGCAATGCTGTTGATACCTGATAAAACACAGCCTCGGTTTTATGTTTTTCATTAATGTTTTCAGCAGTTGGACTTTATTCAACTTGAAAGTTACAGCTGCTCGTAAGAGTCAGATGATTTGATCCGAGGAATTAGACAGCTCTAGATACGAGTAACGGGAGGGATGCAGACATGGATGTGCAGGTTACTGGTCTGAATTCAGCTGTGGTGGGCTCGTTACCTTCTTACCAGGCTCTTTACCTTTCTGCACTAGCTCGTCAGCCATCTCATGACAGCAAAGCGTATTTCTGACAGCCCAAGTGACAAAACTGGAGACATTCATCAGCTGTCTCACTGGAGAGGCTGAGTGCAAAAGCCTGGTCCAGAAGTCACACTACTCAGTGGGCTTCTCCCCTGTGATCGAAGAGATGCCGAATCAGGCCCTAATTGGGTTTGGAGACTGAACTGCCCTTTCCATGACCTCGCAGTGACAGAACTGCAAAGCACTGACTGAAGGCTTTTCCCACCAAGCAACCTCCAGAGCCCTGAATTCAATAGCCCAAAGTCAATAACTGCTCACAGGGAGGGAGCCTGGCTGACGCAGCAGCCACAAACAGCCCAGCAACTGCTTTTAGAGACCCACTCTATACGGTTGTGCAGGACAATTAATTTTGACTTTATGCTTCCTAATGGACTAAGCAGCAACTTGGTGCTATGTGAACATTACTGCTTCTGCCGTGCATGAAAGATGCATGTACACCATGAAATAGTGCTCTGAAAGCATTTAGCTCCCCGTGCATTGTGGAAATATGAATGTATTATTTTATACCAGAATACAGCTGTCCTATTAAACTGTCAGAAATAGCTACATAGGAAGCAAGAGGAACTCGAAGAGATGCAATGCCCAGAGAGCATCCGATTCTGCCATGTTTAATAGTGACATTTTAATTTCAGCCACACTGGTGAAACACATTATAGCAGAGCCACAGGGTGAGCCTGCCAAAGGCAGACAGATGATTCATGTTTGCAGGGAACAAGTATGTCAACACTAACCAAATATTTGCTGCTGACAAGGTTGCTTCAGACCCATACCAGCCATTAATTTACATCACCAGTGAAGCAGTAATTGAAAAACAAAAGTTTTTTTGGCAGCATAGGAAACTGGGAGTCGCAGATCTGCAGCCCCCTCAGTGTATTGCCCTCCAAGCTCTGTGGCTCTGATACTCTCTCTACACAGCATCATCCACAGTGAGCAGAGGAGAAACTGCTCTTAGTCTTGAGGCCATGGAGGCCATTAAGTCACTTATTTTGATCCCTTCTAAAAAAAACTATAGATTTCTCTTCATCTTGAACCAAGCCATCTTAATTCTCCACCCAGGATTGTACTTGTTCCTGCACTTCACAGATATGTGCTCTGCATGATTAAAAAAGAATGTTCACTAATCCAAACCTGAGAGATATTAACAGAAAACGGGTATATATTGGCGAAAAATAAGTCCCCAAAACACAGCTGAAGCAACCTAAAATGGAAGTAGTAAGAATCTGATTTTGTATCTCTCCTCAAGCTACTTCACTGAGTTTTTCTGATCCAGAGAAGCCGTGCCTTGAGTAACTAAGTGTGGAGCAAGAGATGTACCAGCGCTTTCGTGCATAAGGTGGGACTGGAAGTCATAACACATCCTGCAGTGGCCTATGTCTGCTCAGTCACAAGCAAATGCAAAGAAACACCAGGAACTTAAAAGCCTGCACGTAAATCAACAGAAAATACAACATTTATCTTTTGAACTGACATAAACTGCATAGGCCACGATCACAGTCCAAATTCACAGAGAACCTTAAGTATATGGTTATTTTCTATATTCAGATTCAGTACTTTAAAGACGTATTCGGTGCTTCAGTATATATCCCTTTTTAAAAGGTGTGGTGAAGGAAGCAACAAAAGGGTAAAAATCTACTGCTGTGTTTTACTGCTGCTGTCACGCTCAGGATGTAGCAACCACACTGGCTTAAATACTACCATATCAATTGCTTTGCATTTTTAATATGAATAAAACAGCCACCTCTCCTTGAATCAAGCAGGGTTCGGGTTTGTTTTCTTTTTTCTTCTTTTGTGAAGAACACAATCAGCTCAGAATTACACAGCATCCTTTCTGAGTTTCTTACCAGAAACAAACAGGGAAACTCATACATTTTAGAGGAAGCTATTGTTAGCTACTCTCATTTAATCATACAAAGAAAGAAACACTTTAGTGAACAAGGTCAAAAGTGTAATTTCACTGCTGTCACAGGTCTATTGGGATTCTGGTGCTCAAAACAAAGAGGCATCTCCTACTGTTAGGAGTATTCAGGGGACACCCTGATTCCACTACACACTTTTTCAGTCAAAAATTATTTGAAACACAACATTAAACTGCACATTTCTACAACAGAGGACAAAAATCTGGTAAAGGTGACAAAGAGAGACCATTTGGAAAACCCTTTTTGACAGTGTATATCAATTCCAAGCCACAGGGAGGATGTATGTATTTTGTCAAAAGGTGTTAAGCATTGTGGATTCAGTACAGATGAAGCAGAACTGTCTGGCCTGTCTGAAGGGGTATTAGAAATGTGTCAATGGAAAAGAAAGAGGGATTAAACTGACAGAAAGAATAAGGCAGGGTTTTATTACATTGAAAGGGGAACCAAGCAGTAGATTTTAATTAAGTGTGTCACAAAATAGCTGAGAAAAAAAAAATCCTAAACTATGAAATCAGTCTACATGGGTACTTGTTTACTATGGTAACTAAATGCATATATTTAAAGAAGCCAAGGAAAAGTAATGCTAATGTCTGGTGAGCTACAAAACAGGTTTATGTTTACATTTTCCTAACTGCTAAGGAATTACAGATTATTATAAAAAGATTAGGGGGAAAAAAAAAGTGTTTCTGTCCTCTTTAAATGAAGTACTGGAACTTACAGCCATCGTGATTACTGATGACTTCTAATACATTCTACCCTGGCACCTTGGTTTCACTTATTATGGACTGAATTACTCTCCCTTAGTCCCATGCAGACTCATTTCTCAATGTTTCTTTAGAAACCAGGTGAACAAACACCTCACTGCACTGGCAGTAATCATGGAACTACAGTGCAAAGCCTTTAAATGATTTCCTTAATTTTATGAATTAAGGCAGGCTGGGAATAGTGAAACAAACCATTATATAATGTTTAGCTGGCATTAAAACAGGTCCCAGCGATGACATATCCATCACCATAAAACTCAGAGGTGAAAGTAGCAACCCTCAGCAACACCAATGGAAAAACACCCTGGCCACCTCCCACCTGCAATACCCAAGAGATGTTTCAAAACATGCCTCAACTCCTACTCAGCATCACTACCAAGAATAAAACAAGCAACAACCCAGGGAAGGAATGAAAATTGCCTCAGTCCTCGTTTTCCATCTACTGCCACTCAACAGTCCTGCCACCCTGGTGTCTTCACATTTTTTCAGCACAAACATAAGGCTGTCCACAGAAATATTGTGACAGAATAGAAACACTGGATCATTTTTTTTCCCAGCCAGAGCAAGCCAGACCTAAGAGGGAACACTCTTCCTGCTTGTAGCTCCTCCTGTCTCAGTGTAGTCTAATTGTGTACATCCTGCTTCAAGCAGGCTGCTGGGACCCGTTCATTCACCACCTGGGGCATTTTCAGCTCCCTGAAGCCAATAAAAGGTGCAAGAACTTGCCTTGGTGAAGCGCTGCAAAGTAACTTCCTACAGGAGTATGCTTCAGCATTTCCTGCAGGACCAACCAAGAACCCTCCCAAACTTGCTGCTAAGGCCTTTTGCAGACTGCCAGCCACCCTGGCTGCTCTGAGGGTTAAAAACTCTGCAGCACAACTGCCAAGTACATCCCTGCTTCAACAAGACACCTGCCAGGTGTTCCCAGGTATTTCATCCATGGGCCTTTTTTCATGTCCTCGCACCAGCACGGATCCAAGCATGCTACACCTCTCCTGTGGCAACATGAGAACCTGTTCCTGCCTTTGAAAAGAACCAGGGAAAGAAATGATGAAATCCAGTCCCTGCAAGAAACCCTAAAAATCATCTTTCAGAGGCACCTACAAGCATATGAGCTGGTCCTGTGCACACATGTGTAGAGCTTTACGTTGTTTCCAGTTACCCAATTCATTCATATTTATATTTCTAATGCTTATTTAGTAATTCTTGTGGAGAAAGCCTCTGGGCAAAATGAGGCTGCTGATATACTCTAAAGCCACTATTGCAGTGCTCTGTTTTATCTAAATGAATTGTATTATTTTTAATAAAGGATCACAAATGGGCAAATAAAAGCTGATTCTTAAAGCAAAATAATATTCACAGATTTCTATGGAATGGCTTACTTCTCATCTACACTAGCAGCTGAGCCAGTCAGCGTCTTCCTTACCGCCACCAATAAAAATCTGAATTTTTAGAACTGATCTCATATTCTATCCTATGCATTCAACTAACAACTTAGCAAGCAAAAGTTAAAGGGATTTGCTACACTTGGCAGCCCCCTCTGCCCTGTATACTGCATCCAACAGCGAGAAGCACTTGCACACCACCAACACTAACTAAATTACTTCAGTTGTTTCTGCATCACTACTCATTGTACAGTTTTAAATTAAATATAACACTGAGCTTGCAGGTTACCTACAGAGGAGACAGCCTGGGCAAGACAGCCTGGTAAAGACACAATGCCTGGTCATTTCTGACCCCACGAGCTGTATGCTTCCAGTTCTCAGTGCCTCTTTGGCAAGCTGCAGCTTCATTCCAATGGGGCTCTCCTGCGAATTCCCTGCTCTAGTTTAGTTCCTCAAGTGTATTGCTGGTCTGATGCAATCTAAGTATGGAGTTATTATTAGCAGTTGGCTTATTATTAGCAGTTGGCTTTATTAAGTGTTTCATTTTAGGGCTAATTACACATTTTTTCATACTGCCACAGATGGCACAGGCTATCTGTATTGCATATGATCTCTGTTGTTTGCTTGCTTGATCAGGAAAGTAACTTTTTCTACTGAATCAGTGCGGACTTTCTATTTTTACCTATACACTTCTAATATTATCTACACTGGTTCCAGTAGCACTAAACCAAAGCAAATGAACTAAACTAAAATGCTTTGTAATTAATTTGTACTTTTCTGTTGGTTTACATCTGAACCCACTGATCTTCCAGAGAGTTCAGCTGGTAGCTAGGAAGCTATTACAAGCCAGACTACAGTGAGTTTATAGTGATACTGCTATCACACAAAAACTGCCCAGCATGCTTAGGTTGAAGATATGCTGCCCTCACGGGATTAATTTTGCCCATGATGATTTCACTGTATTCTTCATTTGAACACAGCTAGGTCCAGGGCTGCAATGATGATCCACCACCACATTTCTGTATCAGGGCTGAACAACACGCCGCCAATTACTCAGGCCGTGCCAGGGAAATGAACAAAGAAGTGCAGTCACATCTCTGCGGCCAGCTTTGAGCCTTGGGACTGGTATCTGTGGAATCAAAAGTCTCTTCCCTGCTGTCCAGGATATCACATTCATCTCCAGGACGAGTTACTATGGCAACTAAACCTGGGCTTAGTGGATGAAGGCATTGCTGTGCAAGTCAGTGTTTATTTTGCTAGTAATATGGCTGGGATATGGCTGACCACGTAAGATGGAAGAAGCATGCATTTCCCTCCCTTCTCCATCTTCACTGTCTTACCACTAAGAAAGCCAGAATGACTTTCAGCACCTAACGTAGCACATCTACTTCAATCTCAGCTGTTCTGCTTAATTCAGTGGCAGCTGCAGGATATTGGAACAAGCTGGACTGAGAAGAAAAAGCAGGCTGAAAACAGCACTCTTTGCTCACTCTGCATGAGTAAATTTTTACCTAAGTCCTGCTTCATTCACCCACACAAGTGATGAGGCTCAAAGCCCTTGCTAAAAGCCCTCAGAGCAAGGCTCAGACTACAGTGGATAGCTGCTGCTAAGACTGAATGGCCTGGGCTGCCTGGCAAGCTCACAATATTCAGGGGATGAGCTTTCCAACACAGTAAGGACAGCAGCAGATTTGAAACCAAGCAAGCCTGGGGTGCTATCCCAGTTCTCCTCTCATAGTATGCATGGGAGCTAGTGGTCCAGGCATCCAAGCCTGTTTAGTATACCTGGGCCCTAGCTGTATAACACTGGAATGAAGAACCTGCAGGTGTCTCTGGGGTCAGCTACAAAGGCACAGATTAAGAAAAAGATAGTTTTGAGCTTTAAGCACTGCACTGGAAGATCTGGATTCTGGTATATTTGCTTATACCATGAGCTGTCTCTATTAGAGGTCACAGGCTTTTTATGTATCAGTAAAGTACTGGTAAAAAAGTGATTAAAATTACATCTTTGCACGTTTTGCCCTTCTTGCCTCAGACACTATAAACTCTACGGGCTATACACAAAGATACTATTATAGTGGGAGTTTTTCCTTGATTAGCGCTTAAATTCACCAATAAAAAGAGGCAGCAGGGGAATTTTTACTTGCAGTGGCAGCAACCAGCTTTTTTTTTTGTCTGGGATTTGCTAGTTTCAGGGTTTTTTTCCTTTTTTCTAAAGGCTGACAACCTATGAGAATTAAAGTTAACAGAATTCATCGCTCCTGGAAACTAATACAAATGAACTGTAGCTTTCCAGTATCCTGGTATCACTTCAGTAGCCAAAATTCCTCTCCTTCTTCATAATCTGGAGCATAAAGACTGCCTGGGTAGATGATGTCTGTGTGGTTAGGACCAAAGACTTAACTGAATCTGCCACTCACTTGGGAATGTTTACAATGGCTTCAGCACCTGTCAGATTGCCATAGACATTGCTAAGACATACCCTCTCTCAAGGAAAACAAGGAGTTTGAAGATGAGGCAGGATATTTGCTTTGTTTTCAAAAGCCTGTGAACATTTCCTGCCAAATTAATAATTTCTGCCAAGTCAGTGCTGCGTAGGACATGCCAGCACCCTGAAGCTTGTCAATCACTGGATTGCTAGGAAACACCCTTCCTCATCACTGCACTTTGAGCGCAACAGCTTATTTCTGATCCAACACCTTTCCTCCACACCTCACTTGAAGTGTTTCCTGAAGTGCCTCCAAAAGCCTTACCCAGCACAAAACCGAGCAATATCTGAGGTTGCTTCTATTCCTATGAATCCTTTGCTCTTGCTTCTCTCTGGAAGGAGCCCAAGCATGAGAAAAGGAGCAGAAGTGCTTTCTGCAGGCCTGCAAGTCAGGCTTCTATGGCAAAGAAGCTGAGAAAACAGATATGGGACTTGGCCCATCTTAGTGTGACTAACATGCCATGCTCTTTTCCAACTTTTTTGGTTAGGCAGGATCAGACTTCTCTACCTACCAAACTACAGTCAGTGAAGGAGAATGTGTGTGGGAGAGACTTGCTTCCTCTTGAATTCAGTCTCTCCTCACTCCACAGGCTCCTGAGCAGACCAACCTTAGGTTATCATGTGCCCTGAAATGATCAGACATTTATTGTTCTCAAGTGATTTGATAAAGAATTAATAATAATCAAAAAAAGGGATGTGCACATTCATTAGCCAAAATACAATCCATAAGCATTGCTCTCACCACTTTGGAGGCATCTTTTGACTATTTGGAGGAATGAGAACTTCAGAGGATAAACAGGAATTGCCACAGATTGCACGGTCCCATGGTGAAAAGGCTCTGTGCATGGTTCAGAGATTTGCAGTAATTTCTGTCCCTTCTTTAGGAGGAGGGAGGAAAAAGAATGCTTTTCCAAATACTGCAGACTTGGAGAAGCTTAGTAACTGAGTTAGTCTTTCCTCTAGAGACCTCTAAGTCTCTAGTATAAAGCACAGTTATTGTTGTTTATGCAGACACAGATGTAAGGAGACAGAGAGGGCAGAGCACTCAAGGAAAACAGGGGAAATTTAGATTAGAAGATAATAGCTCATAAAGTCAGAAAATTAAGCTTTCTAAAAAATACTCTAAAAACCAAAGGCTAAAGCAAATTAGCTCTACAACAGTAATATACACTTTATGGTTTCCATCCTTACACGGTATTAGTGCTTCTGGCAAAAATCACCCTGCCAGACTGCCTTGATGAAGATACCATAAACCACAAAAATGGGTCAGAATCATCAACTCTGACTTCTCAGAAATTCTACTCAAGCTACAGTTCCAGTCAGCAGGTATGAGGCTCTTTTCATGCCTCTCTCATTTACTTCATGAAAGCAGATTAATACTCCAAATTTGACTTCCTACAATGAGAATTGTGCATGAGGGACAACTGACAACCACCATGACAAAGACGAGAAGGAAGTATAAATGTAGTGAGATGCAACACAAGCAGCAAATCCAGAAAGAATTGAAACAGTAAACAAAGTAGAACTCAATGTTCAATTCACTGTTTTATTACACTGGGAGAAGTTGGTGCTATAAACACACTCTCCCACATCTGGGTACCTGAAGCACCAGTGAAGTTGCGTAACCTGCACCCATACAGAAGTGTCACAAAACCCAATCACTCAATGAGCTCCTATCATTTAACAATCCCAAATGCCTTAGCATTCATTCTACACTTGCTTCTGAACATGATGTTCAAGCAGACGGTGAATACATCCTGAAAACTTAAGCACAGGGGAGTAAAAGCAAGGAGGCAGAAAGATGATAAAAAAGCTGATGAAGCAAAGCAAAAAAAAATCCAGTAACCTTGCAAGTCTGTGAAGCCTCTGAAACATCAGGCTCTTTGCTTTGATCCCATGTTCTGCCAATAAATCAAAAAAGCCCAAGAACCCATTGCAGATTTAGTGAGTGTTTCAGGGCCTTATGGAAAAGTCAAATCAACTTGTGATGTTCTGCTCTTGTATAATGATAAAAGCACTGCTACCCTACACAGCTCTCAGCACAACACAAAATGGCAGTGCCTGCAGTCTCTGAGCAGCTCCTTATCCAGACAACACAAACGCCAGAAGAACACTGTGCCAAAGATAATTAATATGATCATATTGCATTACCATCACTGTAGTGATATTGGGCAAATGTTACGTTGCATGAGGCTTTAAAATAATTGAGCAGTAATCAGTGAAAACATTAAGTCCCTATTTTACTACTGCTTCGTCACTAGCTATAAAATAACATCTTAATAAAGAGCATAAAACTAAAAAGAACTGAGATTAACAAGGCATGTTACGGCAGTTTAGAAGTAAAAGTAATTTTAACAATGTAAAACAGAACAATACTGTTTAAAAGAATGAGCAGAGAAGATTTACCATTCCTTATTTAAAAAAAAAAAAGCAGCTATTCCAAGAGCCTGGCCTAGTTACCATAGTGTGTGTGTCAAACTGGTAAGCAAACCACAGCACCTCAATGCTTACCAGAAAAGCACTATATCCTGGATTGACTATAGCACTGTTGGCCCCTAATTAGACAACCTTGCATGGACAATGTTAACCACTAAAAGGAAGGAAGAAGAGAGAAAATGTTCTGGCCAATATTCAGACATGAATTTTGATGGTACAAGTAGGTATATTTGTGGCAGAGTTCAAGAATGATCACACAAGCCATTAGAGGATGAAAGTGGCTCCCTCTGCATTATTTTTATCAGGCTTTGAATACATCACCTCATTTTTAGAAGGGTTCTGGTATCATGTGCAGTTATCGTATAATTATTACAGGACTGTGATTGCATCATTAGCAGAAGTTTAATTATATCATTGACATTAGTGATGCCATAACATCAAGCTCAATAATAGTTCATAACAAAACCTACAATTAGCACAATTTTTCCTCCCCTTAACACCAACCAAAAGTGTTCAGCTTGGAGAAGCCTAATAGTCCATACAGAAGTGAGCTAGGGCTGAACCTGAAAGGATCGCTGGCTGGTAATTTAGTAATATGGTAATTAAAGTCTTTTCATGATGTAATTACACATCAACTACAAAAGGACAGCTGCTATACAACACTGTCAGGGTACGTGGCATGAAATGATTAGATTTGAGAAGCTTTGGTGGTTAAACTGAATACCACAGGCATCAGTCTGAGGTATATCTGGCACCGCAAAGCACATTATTATTCTAGTCTCATACTTGGTGTTTCCTTAGTCTCATTATGATAGTAACAGTTTGTTACACATACCTTGGTCATACCACAGCAGTAGCTGTTCAAAACCCACCTTTAAAAGCTGTTTTGAAGTTGCCTGGAATTAAAAGACCTAACATTCTTCCAGGAAGAAGCAGCACACATGAAGTTTGCATGAACCCAGAATGTTTATTTCCCACCCCTGCAACATAAAACATTCTCTCACAGACTCCTGTCTGTGGGAAATGTAACTTGATTTATTTGTAGGCTTTTTTCCAGTGGGGGAGTAGAGAGGGGAGAAGAAGAATGAGGACAGAAAAGAGGCACAAACAAGTAGCTGAACTCAAAGACACTAAAGCCTGACTGAGGAACTAAGGGTTTTGGCATCTATTTCTAACAGCAACAAGCAGAAGTCCCTTGGTTGGGTGAAAAAACAAACCCACTCTTCTTCTCAAGAGCAGACTGTTTTTAAAGTAGTTTCCTTATTGTATTTCTCACTGCCCTCATCTGTATCTATACAAACTGTGAAGTTGACCACATAAGGCATGACACAGCAAAAAGGAACATATTTTTCCAACTAACATGAATAAAACTTTTTTGCTACATGACTGGGCTCTTAAAAATACAGGAGTGGACTGTGCATCCTGGCAGGTAGGCAGACAACCTCAGAGCTGCTTTTCTAGTGCTGAAATGTCCTCTTAGTGACAAGAGCAACTTAGATGTTTTCCAGTAGATGTTTTATTTTCTCTCCCTGACATAAGGGAAGTAGGGATTTCATGGACAAGATCCAGATCAACTGATCATCTATACTTTGAAGCTTTTATTTTCTTGAGCTAGGAAAATCTAGAAGTGGGCTTATATAAAAGATTTTGGGAATCCAGAGGATTCTCTTCAGTGTAAAGAAGGTTTCTGTGAGGTCCATTTGGGAAGCACAAAACCAAACGATTTGGATCTGGAGAGACTCCAGATCTAAATATCCCTACAAGATTCTACTCATTCCTACAAGATGTGAAAAGTGAGTAGAAAAATTTGAGTCCTGGTTCAAAGAAGACCCAGCCTTGCCAATCACTCCCATTCTAATTTCTGCTCTTTCTCTGAAGAGATGTTTGGGATGGGCTTAATGAACATTCAAGGCCTCTTGAAGACTTAAATGTCTTTGACTACACTGGGCACTGGTGTCAATTCAGGATCACTATCAGGAGAGTTTCTTCCCGTTGAGTATCAGAGACTGCATGGAGCAGAGGCTGCTCTTGGAGAACTGAAAGCAGCCTGTCCCAGACTTTTCAGAACAAAGATTTCAACTACTCTGAAGTAAGTCTTGCATGGCCAGTTTCACACAGAACACTTCTAAGACACAGTAAAGCAATTTAGCCAACACAATGCAAGAGACTCAACTGTACTTCAAGTGCAATATCACAAAACCCCATGATTATTTCTAATTTAATGGCAAGAGAGGTAGAATGCAGTGCAGCTAGTGGTTCTGATGACTGGATAGGTGGTCTGCTCAAGCATGTTTGCAGCTACCCTCTGAGGTCTCACTTGACATTTTATGTGAAAAGGAGGCTCAAATACGTCACTTGTCAAGAAGAATTCAGTGAACAACATGCAATATATAAAGCAAATTTAGCACCTTAAGAACAGCTATTCACCAACATGAAAAGAATAGGAACTTTATGCACAAACGATATATCTGACTTCCTACACAGTTTAAAGCAGCAAGAGGCAATAAAAATGTTAGGTTTAAACAACAACACCCTTTGCTCAAGTGCTGCCTCTGTAGGTATACATACTACAGACATGAACTGTATATGCACAACCCTTAAACTTAAATGCATAACCATAGCAGTTTTCACCTGAAGACAATCTGGTTGGATACCTTCGCAGACTGTAATTACTCAGCTGTTAACTAACAGAATACAACAGCAGTCCTTATCATGTGGGGAAGTACCTTTCTTAGCCTGTCTATGCAGAGCCCTGCCAAAAGAGAGGCATGAAGGTCTGAAGTCTTGCAAGAACAGCCTCATTATCCCTCTCTGATGGTGGTATTGATAGAGAGTGAGAGAGAGGGAAAGAATGCAAATGGGAAATTTCCCTTATGCTCCTAGCTCTAGATAACTCTGAAGACGCAGAAAAAGCTCCCACCACAAGTCTTCAGGTTTCCAGCTTCAAAATATAACAAAGCAATAACTGAATAACAGCATTCAGTTCTGAGAAACTGACAAGTACACAAGCCAGAACAGGCCAAAGTAAAAACCCTAACCTGTGACAATCGGCCTCCTTCCTCTCCTCCCCCACTGAAAGAGTAGCAGCCATTTGCTGCTACTATAATTATAATTATAATGCTGCTACTAATTATAAAAAAAAAAATCTAAGAACAAGGTGGCTTATTGAGACTAAGGCTATTGACAGGAACCCCAGGTCTTCCAAGTGAACCAGTCCAGCCCTACCAGCTGCTCCAGATGCCGTCATCTTGTCGGTGTTCAACACACAATTCTACTACACACCCAACATCTCTTCTGTTTCAACATCTCTTTAGTCTTCCCACTTCCCTGCAACAATCAAGTCATTCAAAAACTGCAACAGGACCACAAGTGTTGTCAAACTCCCTGACTGCAACCACCATTCAACAAGATACTATAACTTTATCACTGCATTAATCTCTGTGAGAACCATTAAGTGTCCAGACAAGAAAAAGAATCCTCTTGTGATACTGTTTGCAACTAAGGAACTTAGTAACACCAGATCTGGCGAATTTAAGGTGTTGGAATAGTTTGAGAGACACCACACTTACTCACCTGCTATCACCAGCGTTTGCCACATAAAGCTTCCCCAATAAACACACCACCACAAGGGCTGTGCAGCCGCCAGAAATATTATACATGGTCCTCTCTCGTTCTATTTGCAAATCCTATGGGAAAAGAGAACAGCATTTATAAAGACAGCATTGCAATTAATGTTTTAGGAAATGAAGATCCCCCTAAAAAGAAGCAAAAAAGAGCCTGTCTTAAACTACACGTCCCACTGGTTTTCTTTACTGTTGCAGCTTTGGCCAAATGGTCAGGGAGAAGAACAGAAAGTTGAGGAGTACCCGTTACTTGTGATACAAAGATGTCTGAGAAAATTAGGACAGGAGATTGTAAAACATCAGGCATCAAGGAACAAATGGCAACTCCGAGGGATGCAAGGGAATTTGTTATAGAAAAAGCACAATGAAGGCAAAGATAAATGTACCTTAAAACCAGGTACCTGGTGGTATAATTGGAGAGTGATTTGCATAAACAGCAACTAATTAATGAGACCTGGCTATGACATGAATAAGTATCTACTCTCCAAAAGGCATGCTAAGACTGCAGAGCATATACCTTTACAAACAACAGCAAGATACACTCGCGCCACAAGGGTACCCTTCAGAAACAAAGGGAATTGGTGGATGCTAAACTTGTTAAGGGAGTGGGAGGGGGAGGTCGGTAGAGCAATATTTACTGAAAATTACTAGGCATTCACAACCTTTCCAGGATGAACCACAGTATTTAATCGTATGCCTCATCTCACTGCTTTTGTGAGGTCCTGAAAAGACTTCTTTATGCATGTCACAGGCCCAAATTTAAGGAGGTATGTAGCTACTCAGGTAGCTCTTCCTGTATTTAGTTTCCAACGGATTCTAGGTATAAGAAATATTATATATAAAAAAGTCCTCCTGCTTAACAGAACTGGAAAACACAAGTCACATCTGTCATCAACAATCGATCAAGTCCAGAAGTGAAAAAAATACATTAATACATACATTCGGATATACATAAAAAATCCTAGGAAAGCTTGGAGAACACAAAGGACACATAAATGAGCTGCTTTCCAGTACTGCATACATTTTAAACAAAAACTGAAGTGTATGCCAGTGAACTAATTATGCTGTCTCTTAGTTTAGTTTGGGGTAATAACACAACATGTTACAAATTACCCTCCCTTCCTGTGTCCAGAATCAAATTCGATTTCAAATCAGACTGAAATTTGTAATATTTGTAATACCAGATACAAACAGGGAGCATCGTTTAATATTACTATTGCAAAGTACTGGCAGATCTCTTCCAGCTAAACCCTGTTTATTTGTATGTGGTTTTTATCATGAATGTATTTGTTTGCCTCTGTGTGTGTATGCAGTATGTGTGCGAGCTATACTTCAGCCATTTTCATATTTGCACGGAGCAACAAACAGCTCAAACTGTCCATGCCCTGGGGTATGGGATTTAGAGCTTTATTTCAGAGCTAAATTTATCTGAGGAAAAGCACCACAACAAATGCAAACCATGACAGCTGCAATTTGATTGAAAACCTGCAGAGTCGGAGGAGGGCAGGGACCACGCTTTGTTTCCTACAGATTTCAGGGGAGGGAGGTGACCTGGGCCAGCAGTGGGTATGCTTGGGTCGCTGTCCTGAGCAGGCTGGACAGAGGTGACTCTCACAATAACGTAACTCCTCGGTGGCTGGGACTGATCCCATCTGTGCCATAAATACATGACTGAGGAGGACGGTGGGGCAGGGACAGCAAGAAAGGCTCAGCGCTGCCCAACAAGGCCATCCTCTGCTGCGCAGGAGAACTGCACTCTGCTGCAGAGAGACTCGGGATTTACTGATGGCTCTTAACCCATGTTCCCATTTACTTCCAATTTTGCCTTTTTTTTTTTCCCTCTTTTTTTTTTTGAGGGGGAGGTGGGGACAGTGAGGACCAGGAGGAGAACTCTCCAAGCTAAAAAACAAAGCTCGCAGAACCTTTGGTCACAGACATGGGCCTGTTATAAATGCCTCTTTATCTAATCTCGCCACAGAGAAGCTGATTTTCCTCCCCATGGTTTCTATATATTTTTAAATTAAGCTGAAAAGAGCAGTTCAAAGGAAGCAAACATTTCTAACCATCAAAATAAGTTAAACTTACAAATGCTACAGTGGATCTTCCAGGCACTGCCAGGAATTTTAAACAACCTTCCTCACCACAGGTCAGAGCATCCTCTGAGACCATTGAAACAATGTACAATTCCTCACCTGGTTTCAGATCTGTCACACGTACAACTTTGCAAGTGCTGGAATGCCCAAATTAAAATTTATTTCTTTCAAAAAGCAGAATTCAGAAGCATCAATTATAGGAGAGGAGATGGATAATCCTTAGGGCCTCATTTTGTTTCTTTGACTTAAACTAGAACGGTGTACAAGATTTTTCTTGAATCATTGCTGTTCATGGGATGGTCCACCTAGTTGCTGTTCAGAACTTGAATTTACTACCATGGCTTGCCAGGGTATATGCACTGCTACTTTTAATTTGCTATTACAGACTTTGACATTCCCTTTCTTGGGAGGAGGGGAAGAAGGGAAGGCTTTCTGACAGCTCAACAAGATTTCAGGAGAAAAATAAACCAAAATAACAGAAAACCCCACACCACCACTAACTCATCCTGATGTAGAGAAATTGGCTTTTAAGGAAATATTTTATAACAGTGCTGCTACGAAAGCAGCGCAGCACAAAGAGGGGCAGAAACCCCAGAACACCTCTGAAGTCTTTATGAGTGTAAAGGGGCTCATTTTAGACAAAGCCAGAGTGCATTTAAAGCTTTCCTCATTTTTCACCTGGACAAAGAATCCGGAGCAAGGTTGTTTTTTTTTTTTTGTTTGTTTGTTTTCCCCCTTTCCCTTTTTCCTCCTCTTTTTTGCAGCATGCAGCTCATCCTGACATAGCAATATGCGCCCATGGGAAGAGCTGAGCAATGCCGGGCAGAATCAATGCACCTTCCACCCAAAGAGCAGGATGTACCACTCAGACAGGAAAGGAAAAGGGGAAGGAAATAAAAAAAGGCTATCGTTTCACACCAAGGAAGCAGGCAATACAGCCTGTGCTCCCCTTGTCAGTATGCCTCTTACAGTGGCAGGTAGGAGCACGGGGCTCACAGGGGTTGCCTCACGCACGGTCCCCTTCCCTGGGTGAGGGAGCTTAGGAAGGATGGAGCAAAGCCTGCAGAGGACACCATGAAGTGCCATGCGGTACGTTTCCAGAGCAGGGATTGCTTTCTCCATGGATTACAGAAGCAGTCTGAGGAGGCGGTGCCAGGGATGGAACAGACCATCCCTGCTGTCTGGATCGCTTCGGTCTCCCCGGCGCCTGCCTCGCTAAGGCTTGTATCTAGGCTAAGAGTGGAAAGCTCGGGGTATTCACGCCACGCTGCTCTAAAAGAGATGAAGGTTACCGCCAGGAAGCCATTACCATCTGCTCTGTTGGAGCTTCCCAGACCCTCGATGGCGGCCTGCTCGTGCCACCTCGTGGAGGCCCGGCGGAGGGGCTCCGAGGTGCGGAGCGCAGTGTGGGCCGGCGGCTCCAGGCTCCTGAGGGACCCCAACTTCTCCTTCCCCTGCCTCGACTCACGGGTGTGGGACGCTTGAAGGGCACTGGGACGCTCGCCACAGGCAGCCTCAAGCAGGGCGGATTCCTCTGCGTTGGCGGCCGCAGCACGGCTGATGAAGGAGCTGCCGGGGCGAAGGGAGGCAGCACGAAAACAAGCGTGGCGGCACGGAAGGTGAATGCCAGGTACAGACGGTGCTAACGTTTGAGGTATTTAGAACCTTGCAAAGTGAACTGGGTACATTCGAATTGCAGTATCATCATTCAGCAAGTTAGCATACTGCAATGACAACTAAAATAACTCTTTTTCATCTGTATGCATCTCCAGAGTACGATCCTTTCCTCCAAGACCTCAATCGTGCAATGACAGAAAGCAGCTTTACTTCCTACACACACGGCATCAGGTATCTGCTTTGAAAAAATACATGTTTTTTTAAAATCATGTTTCAGAAGGCATAAACCTAAAATTAACTCCTTAGTCTGCTTTACCTCTGCCGAAAAGGCACCAAACTTCCTGTTAACACTGTTTCAACCCTCCTCACTTCTACTGGTTATTTAATCAGAGGAAGCTTTTCAAAAGGAAAACCGTAAAACATATGTTGCTTTCCCAAGATTGTCCAAGTTAAAGTTGTGCCTGTATACATTTCATCTGACTCAAACTCAACAAAGAAGAAAAATCATGATGCAACATATATGAACGTACACCTTCCAATAAATCACACAGATTAGTTCTGTGCCATTTTTACACATCCATTTTTACACAGCTTATTTATTTCCTTTGAACTGGAATAACTGTGACCACTGATGATTACTGACACCGAGCATTTTTGATTTTTCAAACAGGACAGTAAATTATCTGAGAACACAACACAAACTTCCTAATCCCAGTTCCAACACAATCAGGGAACACCTGCTAAAGAACTTCAGAAAGGGGACAGCTTAAGTGTTAGATTTCTAAGCTCGGCAGTGACTTGGTCTGTGTCAGCAGTGCTAGCACAGTGTTTTACCGCATGTAGAGCTGTCAGATAAACACTATCTAAAGGAAAGCACAATGAAGGAAAATGAATTTTCAAATGCCTTTTGAAAGGGATGAATTGCATTGTATTTGAGATTTGAAGCAAAGCCAGCGAGAACTTGACTAGAATTCAAAAGGCAGTTGAGAAAAAGTAATGGCACACTAAATGTTCCCAAGAAAAGGGGACAAAACCATCCTTAGATAAACCTGCCAGGTTAAACTGCTTAGAAAAGAAAAAATAAATCTGTATTTTCTTAGCATTTTTACCAGGTTCAAAGAGCTCCTTTGCAGTGTTGGGTGTTTCGGAAACCAGCAAGAAGTCTGCATATGTGTTCAGGAAACACGAGCTTTCACCAAGTGCCAGGTCAAATGATACACTGTGCTGGCACAAACCCCTCACACGTTATGCACAGCTCAAATGCATGGACCTAACTCAACAACATTCATTTACCAAAACCTTCACCTGAGGACTACACCCAAAGGAGTATAAGGAAGTTAGAGGTAGGAGGAAGATAGTCATTGCAAACATAGATGAGACTCAGGACTGTTGATCTTATGAAGCTCCCTTAGACAACCAAAGAAAATACTCTTTTGCATAAACAAACTGTAAGCATAAGACACCCCCAAGAGCTTAAAGTAGTAAAATTATATATAGCTTTTCCTAATCTGATCATTTTTTTATAAGGCTTCCTTTTAATGTAAAACTTAATACTGAAATTATATTGCATTGTGGTAGACACAGAGTCATTTATATAGAATCACAGAATAGTTTGGGTTGGAAAGGACCTTAAGATATAGCAAAGACAGACTGAACTTCATCCCTCTGATGAAGATCATAAGTGAGAATTAAGGTACATGGTCTGTAGCATCTGACAAAGACACAGGGAGAAAAATAAAATATTCTCTGGACTTTAGTTCAGAAAAAAATAGACCAGATTACTATGGCCTGTACATGGAACACCCAGACACTATAACTGTAGTGAGTTACCCAGGGCTTCTGCATTTGTCATATTCTATCTATAAAAGCCCACTCAAGCAGTCAGGTGCCTGGACATGAGCTGAGATACCTGTGCAAACACCTAGAGGTGTGAAGTCAAAATAAAGCAGGGCAATAAGAAGCCCTGTTCAGGAAGTAAGAGGTGGGTAATGCACACTCTGCTCTTAAGAAAGGCACCACACTTGAAAAGGCCTTTCTTCAGCTTTTTTACAGTTGCTTTCCAGCCCCATTCCTCATCTCTCCTGCAGCTGGAAACTAGTTTCAACAGGGGAGAGAGAGTCACATCACATATTCAGAGCCTGGCGCTCTTCTGGCCTGAAAACTACCCCAACTGAAGCATGAAATTGGTGTCCCCTTCTTAAGTATGCTCTGAGACGGGCAGTGTCCATCAACAAAGGGAGCAAGCTAGTCCTCCCTTTCTGAAAACAGCATGCTAAACTGTCTGGATCCTCCTCTTTGTTTTCAGCTAGGAGAAACTGCCCACCACCCGCAGTGCATAAACCTGTTTATGTGCTCCACACTGTGGATCCTGCTGCTGCACCTACCCACCTGAAAGTCCAAACCCAGTTGGTGGCTCTGTTTGTCTGCACTTCCTTGGGGAGAAAGGACAAGCAGCAAGATAACTGCTGTTCAGAATACAAAGTGAAGCACCACCTCATTGTAACGACTGTAATCTCTAATTAAATGCATGTACAAAAAATGATTCATATATATTAGCAAAACCAATAACTGAATACTTCTTGTCAGACAAGAAATAAAACCTTTGGGAGACACACTTTAGTTCTGGTCAAATAAGAGCATTTTCTAAAAATAACAAAAATTAAAAAAAAAAAAAAAAGAAGAACAAGATCCGATCTCAGGCAATACTAGGTTTTATCTCAAAAAATATGGGAAAAAATGGGGGGGGGAGGGTAGTGTGTGTGGTGTGTGTGAAGAAAGTGAGCACCAAACCTTTAAGGCTCAATAATCCACAAATATGGCTGTGGTGCTGCCTAGGACTTCAGAAGCAGTTTCTGCCTCAAAGGAGTGTACCAGGTAAACTATTGGTGCTCTTAAACAATTGTGTCCACATTCAGATGGTGTTTAAGTGGGTGGGGGAGGGAAGTGCAAAAAAAAATCCCTAAATGTTTTCCCCAGGTCATGCGACTCATTAACATAGGCAACAAGGTCTTCAGAGCCCTGAGATGTACATACCATCTCCTTGAATGCACTTTCTATGGCCCCAATAACCAGGCACTCATGTGGGATCTTCTTCTCAGTGAAGAAGCGTGTTGGAGGGGTGCTGGGCGAGCCGGGGGCCCCCACACCACCACCACGCAGGGAGGCTGCTCGTGTCAGCGTCCTGCTGTTGGTGGCTGGATTGTCGGGCTCCTCTCCCAGGCAGGTGGGTGGAAGGACAGCCGTGTTTCTCAGGATGTCCACAATCTCCTGCAGCTGCTCCAGGACGTGGTGCTGTAGCAGTTTGGAAGCCACCACAGCTGCCCCCGATCCAGCGTGTCCATCAAACAGGGACCAGTAGTACAGGTTGATCCCATCTGTGTCCTGGAGAAGCAGGAAGGGAAGAAAGGGAAGGAAAAGGAGATGGTCACCATTACAGAGTTACATGAGTGAGGTGCCTGGTGGCACATGCGCAGCAGGTGGAACAGGGTAAGCTTCCCAGAGGTAACCTTTCTGAAATGGAGAAATGCCCACTG
>JBCJKH010047542.1:0-11849 GCA_039877255.1 Loriculus beryllinus
AGGCAAAGCATCTATATATGCATTGATTTCCACAGCTTTATCTTTAAACACCTTGTGTTCAACATATGTGAAATGATTCAGAAGTGTACTGTGGTGCCCTCCTGTCTGCCACATTTTGTCACACAGATGGAGATAAACCGGAAACAAAACAAACCAGTAAATCTCTGGGCATTTTAAAAGAGGCACGAGTGATATTCTGGCCTTTCATCTATTTCATGAAAGACATTAGTGACTGATAGTGATACTCTGTCAGATAATGCTGGAGCCAAAAATTAATCTCCACTTGTTAGCTATAAACTATTTACTGCAAGGATTCCTAAAGTTTGAAAAAAATCAACAGAGAAAATGCCATTATTCTGTCACCTTCTTAAAATACAACTCTGGTGGTGCTTTTCAAAAGTGTTTCCAATGTCAAAATTGATATAGAGGCAGCGCAAAGTCACAGCACTGTGGAGAGCTAGCTCACTTTTAATAATGTCCATCAGAAATAGTTTTGTAAGAGTTGTACTCTTTCATATTAGTTTTCAAGGTTTTCAACTGAAAGAAAATATATGCAGTGTAAGATACAGGGATATTTTAAAGATGAAACATGATCCTGAGTTAGTATCTGTGGTAGCTTTGTTAGAATTGCCTCAGTGATAGATTGTTTTAGATTTCTGTATGTAACAGAACGGGGATAATTTTAAAAAAGGAAACCGAAACTGATGCCATCATGTTATTAATCTCGTATTGCCTTCTGCTGCCTATTATCTTCCTGAGTTTTGTTCTGTATTTCTCTTTTCATCTCTTTCCATTGGCCCTTTTTTCAACCCTCAAGCAATCATGCAGTGAAGTGTAAATCATCTCCCTCATACCTCTAATCACACTTTCCACACAACTTTCTATTGGAAAAAGAACTTCTCAGCTGGGGGCAAATAAATGCTGGCAAACGGAAGGCATGTATAAGCCCTTGCTTCTTCATCGCCTCCATATGAGTTATAACTGTTGGGGAGGTTCTTTTTTTGTTTGTGTTACCACTATACTCCAGAAACCCACTACCGTGGCAGAAAGACTGAGCAGGAACAATAGCGGTTTCCACATTATATATAACCAACCACAGAGGATAGGAAAGCTCCTGAAGTTATAATGCAAAGGGGAGAATGGATGCAGTTTATTTTAAACAGGATTTATTTAAGATTTAAGCAGATTTCTTGTTCCTTAGGGGATTAAGATGGCGTTTTAACATCTATTTCCGGATATTTTACACATTGCTGCAATCACTTTCAGATGACTTAAACATATGCATAGTTATTATTGTTTATTCCTTCTGTCATCTCATACATTTTCATTCAGCTGCTCTTTATTTTGAACCCTCTTTGATGTATCTTGATTTAGGTCTTGCCAAACTGAGAACTCTTAATCAAGAGAACAAATACTTCAAAAAGACTATCTGGCATCAAGTCTTCCCACCCCCCTTCCTTCTCTCCCTCTTTTTGATTACTCCTTTTAACAGAATAACAGTAAGAGGGGGAGAGGATCAAAACATGGACCTTGCTCGTCACAATATGCGATCATACAAAATATTGTACTGCTCTCAAAAGTTCTTTGAAGCATGCCTCTAAACCTTTTTTTTTTTGCTCCTGATGAAGCTTATCACACAATTTGTGCATTTGGGTTAGAAATCGGCTTGCTGTTAGGTACCACCACTTTCTGCAGGGCTCTGAAACTTCCATTATGTTGCATTTCTGCACCAAACTATATATATAACTTGTCAGATACCCAGACTACTAGTTATATTAATTTTGGTAAATAAAGTAGCAGCTGCAGAAGCAGTAACTGGAGGAGCTCTCTGATAGTTACTCTACTTTGGACAGGTTAAGTCCTGCAAAGCTCCTGGTCAGTGGAGGGAAGCCATTCAGGGAGTGAAATGACTGCTTCAGGATGACACAAAGATCAATGCAAACTGAAAATTGCATCAGAAATGTCATGATACTTAAAATGGACCCTGGGTAGATTCTGGCTAAGGGAGGCCCCTCATGCCCTGCCTGGCTTGGGCTGCATATCCTCCCTCATGTGTCAGTGCTGCACTGCTTGGGCCAGTATTTCTGTCCTTTTTTCAATTCAAATTGCTTCTGATCTTGGTTTCTTTATGAAAATCAGTGATCATATCTGAAGAATGACATTTTCATGCCTTATATCAACTTGATAAGCAGTCCTTAACACATAGACTTGCAAACAGCATTTCTAGCTCTCCATCAATTAATTCAGTTAAGTTGTACTCCCCTTCCAACTCTTTGGTACTTGGGATGAAATATGATTGTTCCCCCGGTTACTTGAAGGCAATTCACATTTAATTTTCCTGTAATAAAGTGGTGGTTGTTAGAAAAGTTAGTTAAATCACGTAGTCCTGGTGCTGTTCTAAGATCTAAGCTACACCCAAGCAAAGTGAGAGACACCTGTGGCACAGTGAGCTCCATCTGTTGTAGTCCCCCACAATCTTGTTTGTAGTTAATGGAGCATCATTGACACGTATGGGGAGTGTTTTGTCTCTTCTAGAGATGTCTGAAGCTGATGAAATGAATGATTTTTTAGAATTGCTTATTTCTCTCTCTGGTCAAAAAGGAGTCTATGTTACCAGATATAAAGACAGGTGTCTGCATTTTAGGCATCCTAATACAGATGGATGAATTTCATTTTACGAAGCCACATGTCCAAAATTCACACTCTGATAAAATTGTCATAAACAAGATTTCATTTACTCATGATGTGATCACAGAATGAATAATGGACTGTTTAAAACTAGCATAATTCACCCAGCTGAGAACTCCTCTGGACACCCACATAGTGAAAGAAAGACTGAAACTGGAACATTTTTGTCTTTTTCTGGAGACAGAGCTAAGAAAAAATTTAGCCTCAAAGACAGACTTCTGCACCAGAATGAAGTTTTCCTCAGCTGAGGTGTATGTCAGCAGTCCTCCCTGGCTCTGTCATATGTCTAGAGAGAGCTTGGACAGTGCAAGACAGTGCATTAGAGCCTTGATGGCTTGGTGATAATGTGTGACTTTGGGTTTTCTATTATTGTCCTCCTCTCAGGATAGACACTGTTTATTGTTGTCCTTCTCTGTAGCACGTTACCTTTTCCTACCCTGAGGTGTTAGGTGTTCCACATTTCTTTGTGAGACTTCAGATCTCAGAGTTCAGAACAGTTACTGATTTCTTAGATATGCTGACAGTTTCCTTTTCAAGTCATTGATGCATTTCTTCTTCCGTTAATTTCCCAAATTTCTGTCTGACTTGTTCACTTAATACCTGGCTCAACATTTTCTCCAGTACCCACAGCTCACTGTCTCCCACACATGCTGAAGAAAAGGTCACACATGTACAACTTCATTGTTTCCTCTGAACTTCTTACTTGTGGCTTTGGTTTTCTCTGGATTTTGCCATATCTTCCCTATTATTTTTCTTACACTAAAGTTACTGATTTGTGCTTTCTACAGTATTTGCAAAGGTAATAATTCTCTCTTTGCATCATTATTTTTGTCTGTAAACATCCTGATGCCTATTTGACATTGCAGTACCATTTCAGTTGGGTGCTCAGTGTCACCATGCACATTTTAGTTTCATGAGGTAGCAGGGCATGAAAAAACAAGCTCTTCACTTAACCTGACTGGTAGATCTCAGGGATACATGCTACTTACATGACTTGAAAGCTGCCTGTTTTGCAGTAATGCTAGTAATAGCCACAAAGGGACTAGTTGACCCCGCATGCTTTAAAGTTTGAACTAGAGGGAATCAGGTGTTTGGGATTAAACATACGTGAGCATTCTGCTGAATCAGAGAAGAATTTGCCCTCTATTGCCATTTCCATTTCCGTTAATCTAGTCCAGCTGAAAGTTTTCAAAGCATGTGCTATCCAGACAAAGAGATCTAAAAAAAGACTCATATCTATTATGTGTTTGAGTAAAAGAATTAGTAAGGTATTTTGAAACTGGTTATTTTTGACAGTGTAGATTTCTATAATCTTTTACTACTTGATACCCTTTTACTGTTTCACAGTTTCATCTTAAAAATCTGCCTTTAGGAAAATCCAGGAAACCCACTATTCCTGGAGCAACTTTTCTTGTAATCATACTATTTCAAATGAATGTTCTTAGGGTAAGGTTATTCAGAAGGTGATTGCAACCCAGCAGTGGAAGGCCCATCTTACATAAAGGTCTTTTTGAAGGAGTCTAGTCAGGCTTGCACTCTGCATACAGTGCTGGGGCAGGCCCTCTGTAGAAATGCAGTGATCAAAGCTGGACTGAACCGAGTAGATTTTTTTTTCCATGACTGGCAGTATTTAATATAGAATAGTATCACATCATTCTGACAATCATTTTCCTTTCTTCAGCTTCAATTCAAAATTTGCAGTATCTGCCAATCATCGAGACACTGGTTAGGTAAGTAGTTACGGTTTGGTGTAATTCCATACATTCTTTCAAAACACCATATACATCTGAAAAAAAAGAAAAAAAATAGACAAATGAGATTAGACTTTCGCTATAAGATTGATATACAAATTCCTCAAGCCCCAATCTTGTAAAGGTTTAATGGAAAAATAATAAAGATTCTTAGTCAAGCTAGACTGAAGGTCTCCATACACAGCAACTGGCTACTACACTTCTCTGTTAGATTCTGGATTCTGTCCCATGCTATTCAGAGTTGTTATGCTTTGAACAACCAAAACAATAGCAAATAAAGAAAACCCCTTAAAGGTGTTGCTTAAAAGATATTTGTTAGATTCTGGATCATGTCACATGGTACAAACTTTTAAGATTAAATTCCACAATGGAAAGTGCGATCAAAACAAGCTACCTGAAAACTATTACTCAAGGATTCATGATTTTTCATCTCATATATTTGAAAAAAATGTGGAATACACACTTCAGGTTTAGTGACTCCAGCACAAACAGGGAGTGAATGGCAAACTTATTGGCAAACTGTTCAAATTATGTAGGAAAAAAAAAAATCACCTAGGTTATTTGTAGGTCCAGGCACTGAATCACTGAAACAACTGATAATTTAAGCAAAATTTCCATTTCAACAAACATGCTCTATTCCTGTTTATCTCAAAATATCAAGTTTATAAAGGATAATGGCTTATGCATTGAAGTGTTAGTTGAAAATTTTCCAGTAGGGTATGCTCTGGTAGGGAAATGTTGTTACACTGAAAGCAAAATCTTGGATCAAGACACTTCCATACTTAGATAAAACAGATTAAAAATTTTTGTTTTGGAATTTAAAGAAAACTTTAAGTTCAGTACACAGCATTATAAATCACAGCATTATAAATCACAGCATTACAGCAAGGGTAAAAAACCAATTTTAACCCAAAATAAGACATTTTGGCTTTAGCAAATGATAATGTTCCAGTTCCATTTGACAAGTTTTCCATAAGGTTTGTTTTAAGTAAACTTCACAATTTTAATCCTTTAGAACCATAGAATCAGCTAAGGTTGGAAAAGACCTATAAGATCATTAAGTTCAACCTCTCAGTTGTTTCTTGGGAGAAGAGACTGACCCACACCTCATTACAGCCTCCCTTCAGGTAGTTGTAGAAAATGATAAGTTCTCCTCTGAACCTTCTCTTCTCCAGACTAAACAACCCCAGTGCTCTCAGCTGTTCCTCATCACACTTGTGCTCCAGGCCCTTCACCAGCTCCATTGCCCTTCTCTAGACCTGCTCCAGCAACAAATTGGATTTCTTGTAATGAGGGGCCCAGAACTGAACACAGTATTGGAGGTGCAGCCTCACCAGTGCTGAGTACAGGGTGATGATTACTTACCTAGTCCTGCTGGCCACACTATTTCTGATACAGACCAGGATGCTGTTGGCCTTCTTGGCTGCCTGGGCACAAGCTGGCTCATGTTCAGCTGGCCATCAGTCTGCAATCTTTTAGAATTCAGAACTGTGTACTTCTAAGATAATAGAAATCCCAGTGGAATTACATTATTCAGTTTTGACCATTTGCAGTGTCTTGCCTTTCATGGCTGACGCTGTATTTACCATAGTTCACTTGCCACTGTTGGCCTTAAGACTTAGAGCTGTATTGTACCTCGGTTAGCTCTGACTTTCTTAGCTGAGTTTCCACACTTTACCTAAAGTGCTAAACTCACCAGATTGCCCAAGGACTAGTCAGACAGGGAAGCTGGTCTCCATTCTTGACTCCAAAAGTGAAACCTTCTTTTCATGCTGAAGAAAAAGTACCAGGACTTCCTAAGGGGGAGTAAATTGACACTGGCTGCCTTTGCCTTGCAGGTGAACAGCATATCCCAGGAAGCTCACTCCAAAAGCTTTCTGGAATATTGAATACCAAACCCACCAATGGCTTAAAAATAAAAGGTATGCTATTTTTTCATTTCAAAACATTAACATTGGCTACATCTCTGTGTCACTGAAAAAGAGAGGAAAAGTTTCATGTGAAATGAGCTCTCATGAGACTGCCAAAGTATTAATTCATTTCTGAAAGAAATGCCTAGGGTTTTACCACTTTGGAGCAGGAACCTTTTTTATATAGCACCTGCTACACAAAGGCATCCCTTAGCTGCTGGAGTACTGTAAGAATAGTAACAACAATACTCATTACTGCTCTTGCTGAAGTAGTAGATGAGGATACTGCTAGCACAACTGGAAGAAATCAGTACAGGAAACATGCAAGCTGGTGTGAGAAAATTTCCTGACAAGTGAGTAATTGCAAGTTATGGAGTATTTCTCTAAGGGAAGTGGTAGCAACTTCATTGCTTAAGATGTGTACAATGAAACATGAGTTACTAAATATTAAACTGTAGGAAAAAAAATTTAGACAAAAAGACTGAATAACCTTTAAAACCTTTCCATTGCTAACCTTTTCATTAAAATGATTTAGAAAAGGATTAAATTGGCTTCTTAGAAATTTCATGAACCCATGTCATTATTTTCAGTGCATTCTTTTGAGTAAATCACATCTCACTCCACACCTCACTGAAGTCACCTGCCCTGGCCCACATATCTCAAGGAGTATGGTCACAACCTACTAACTACTTTTCCTCTGCTGCCATCATTCTTAGTGTTGCAACTTGGGAAATATAGGTTGAGGCAGCTCTGTAATTAACAGAATAATAATTAAATTGATTCAATTAAAAAAAAAAGTTTATGTTTAAATATACACATTCAGAAGTATTTGTGCAATCCTTTCCACAAAATTTATGTGACTGATGGGGTAGAAATGTCTAGATTGCATTTACATACCATATAGCCTGGGGTCAGTCTAGCCAAGGCTATCTTAAATCTTCTCAGCAGTTTAGAATTATTTTTTCTCTCTCTTCTCGTATCTGGGAAGACCAGCTCAGACTTAGAGGGAAGTTAGAGGAGGAAGGGCTGCAAAAATCAGCAGAGGTCAAGGCAACTGGTCTACAAAAATAGGGAGACGTGTAAGTTACAGAGAAGTAAGAGATGTGAAAATGGCTAGAGAGGGCCTATAAGTTTTCCAGCAGTCTGGGTTTTAGATGTGTGAAGGGAAAAGAAGGAAACTAGTAGTCAAGTGTAAGTGGTTACCTCTTCTGCCTGTCCCTCAGGAGAAGTAGGTTGAAATGTGCAGGTGAGAGTCAGAAACTGGCTGTTCCACCTTGTGTTTCCAGAGCAGTTACTCTTTTGGCTGAAGAAGCAAAAGTAGGAAGGCTGCTACCCTAAGCAGCCTCCTGTTTTGCTTTGGCTGAAAACTAGTTAAACCTCTTGCTGTTGTGGTCTATTCTGGCAAAGCAAAAGTATAAACCTCGCATAGTCACCTAATCTAGTGGTCAGCTTACATCATTTCATGTGGAAAGAGTAACAAAAAACTGGTAACGTATTGCAGAGTTTCAATACTGAGTACAATATGAGCATAGCAGAAGAGCAGACTACTTGGAGTCAAGATCCATAGTAAATGAATTAAATTATCCAACATAATGTAGTTATAATGCAAATATTTAGCTCTTAGGGAAGGATCTGATAAGAATACACATTTGAATTTTATTGTATTCTAATAGCTTTCTCAGTTGATTTGCAGAAAATAATTGTACTCCACCCTGCAGTACCATATACAAGGAAATAGGAGCTTTAATGAGAAATAAGGAATGTCCTTTGTGATCTTGTTGTGTAGAGTCTTGTTTAAAAATATAGGAGATTGTTGAATTATAACAGATTAAACTCCACAGATCTCTCAACCTTCTTCCAAATTCTACAAGCTTAGTGCAAAGTGTAGTTTTGATTTCAGTTTACTCATGCAAGAAGGCCATCACTAGGATCCTGCTATTGCAATTCAGTATTTATCATCAGTCTTTTATTGCATTTGACCTCAGTCAAACACCACTGGGTGAGGCTTAGCCCTGAGTTATTAGACAGAACATACAGAATGTATAAGTAAGGTCCATTGTTCTCATTTTTCCAGGGTAACCATTTTTCATAACTTAATGCTTTTAAGGACTGAACTTCAAAGGCCATTACTGCTGTAAATATTCAACTCCTACGCAAGTCTCATACAAAGATCAGCAAAAAAGCAAAATCAATCAGACAAATACTTTCTAGCTGGCTCTCAGGCTCCAAAGGTTAATAGTCTCAAATTTTTTTAGTTAAAGGTTTGGTGTCCAAGGTAAAGGAATATTGATACTTGAATTGCTTGTTTGTTAACTTCATAAGACCATCACCTGGAGGTAAAAGATCTGGAAGTGAAATCAGCTCACTTGCATGACTAGAAAATTGCCCTGGTTTAAAGAGCCAGTCTCAAGGAACTAGCCAGTGAGATTCTCAGCCTGACCATTTCACCAAGCCAAGGTAGTAGATCCAAACCAGTGGCAATTTATTTTTTCATATATCCTTAACAGATTTACTGAGCTTTCCTCATTTGCCTATGTTTGCCAGCCCAGTTTTCACTTTAATTTCTGAAAATATTGGGTAGAGTATATGGCTGGAGAATCAAAGGTTTGAAAGTGTCTTATGAAGTCATTAATGTATGTGTTCCCATATATCTCTTCTGGCCTTATATATGCATTTTCTTACAAATGATTTTATGGACGCAGTGCCTCTTCTCATGTACTGTCATATTCCTGACCTGCTTGACACATTTCACTAAAGGATTTGATCTCAGTAAAGTACTGAGATATTGCTGCTGGAGGTGACAGATATTTTACGAGTTCTAAATTCAGGAATATTATCACTAGGCATTGTACTAAACCAGAAAGTAGCTATTAAGCTTTCTATCTCTTAATGCAGTGTTTGAAGTCATATGCTGATATCCCTGGAATGGTGTCAGATTGAATCTCCCGGACCTTGAGTCACTGGTCTATTTTATTGGACAGCTTCTCTACAGCTATTACAGTGTTTCATGTGCAGTGATTGGTGTTCTGCATCTTGCTGCCTGCCTCAGGCTATTGGCTCTCAGCATTTTTGTGTTTGGGAGCTAATAGTTTATTTTTAGCTCTGCTTGCACTACTGTAGTGGTTTCTTACTGTTCTTGAAGTCTATTTAGCTCTTAAAAGATAACTGACCAACTAATAACCCACTGCTTTCCTCATAAAGCTTTGTCAAATTCACTTACTTGATAAAGTTTAGAAATCTGAAGCTTTACAGAGGATACTGATAACATCTGTGGTGATATCATAGAATTGAATATACATGAATATTGTCTTATACTCTCAATTATAAAACATTTGCTCACCTTTTCATTAAAAAAAAAGTTTTACTACTTTTGTTGTTTATGACAAGCTTTGAAGTTCAGGAGGAAGAGGGCCTTGAGCTAGAGATGTGTCTTTTCTTGCTCCCATGCAATTCCAGGAAAGTTTAGCAGATGTATAAACTACTAGAAATCACCATTTCTTGCCTCACACTTGTGTTCTTCAGACAAATGTTAAGATCTTGCACAACATAAATACACATAAACATTTTTAAATAGCTGGGTTAAAAAATACCACCAAAGGAAAAGCAGCAGCAGCAGCTGCCTGGAAACCACAAGCTAACAGCCTCAGGAAGATAATTAGAAACAGACTAGCTTATGAAAATCATTCTTATGTCCCTCAGGAGCCCAGCTGAAAAGGTTCAGCATTGGTTATAGCAGTCTGGTCCCATACAGTAACAGATCTGTTCCCAGACAGTAACTTTCCATTGTTGCCAGATGCATAGGACAAAGGACAATATTTTATGGATTACATAGGTGTGGTCCTGTCTACCTGAATCTTGTATTCATGATGACCTGCAGCCCAGCTGAGGTCTAGGCAGTAATCAAGCCTGCCTGATTCAATGGACTACCTATCCCTGCAGGCACCTAAATCCATCAGGTGCCTGCCACTTTCCACTGGCACTTCATTGGATCTGTCCCTAGGTGCTGTGAAAGACACATGGCGTACATGGGACTCAGTCTTCCTGTGTATGCCCTGCTGTGATCCAGGTGCGATTGTAGATGGGAACACGAAGTCTTTCTAAGATCCCAGAGGAAACCTAAAAGAGATGTGGTAAAGTCAGCAGTATAACAAAACATGCTGTAGGAAGTGGTGGCAGTCCAGTTTTTTCTGTAATGGTCTTAACTACAGTTTCAACATTATAGAAAGGCAATCTGAGGTTAAAGGATTTAGCCACTTTTCTATCAAGGTGTAATGTCACCCATATCAGCCTGAAGAGTGTCCTACTTACTAGCATAAAGTTAAGATCGCTTTTGTGTGTTTTCCAGCTGCAGTACCCCTACATGTCTGGCTTTGTGGTGGCTCAGCTTGTAAGGAAGATATGAAAATCTCTTTACACAGAAGGGTAAAAAAAATGGCCTTTGCATGGTGTCCATGCAACAGCCTGTCATTAAGGCATGGACGCTAGACATGGGAGTTGATATGTGAGTAGAGCAGAAGCTAGAGTGAAAGCTAGAGCAGAGGCCTCCTGCTTCCTGAGTGACTGCCCTCACACTGCCCTATCTGATAAGGGGTAAGTAAGTAGCATCCCCTTCTCTGTATCTCCCAGTGCCTCACTTCAGAAGTGGGCTAGGAAGCTAGATAGAAACACCTGCCACCTTTCTACCAGTCCATGTGTGATTTTGTGAACTACACTGCCCCTTAGATGTGCCTGCATAAGAGCCAGATACCCTTCAGCAGGCCTTCAGAGGCATCTTGCCCTCTTTGCTGAGTGAATGTGGAACTTAAACAGTTAGGTTAGGTGAGCTGGACTGCATACCTCATTGCACTTTTGGGATGTAATTCTGCCTGTCAAGATGGACTCAAATCAAAAGGAACTGCAAGTACTGTCAAGGAGGAAGTGAAACAATGGCAAGGAGATAACGCATCTTTTGCGTATAGCATCAAAAATTTAAATAATGGTCAAGCAATTGACTGGGGAAATTTTGATTCTATATTCCAAGCAGAGTTGCAAAGCCTACTTGCTAAGGCTAAGGATCAAACCCAAACATTTATCAGTTAAAGCTTTCACTTTAGAAAGTCTGGAGAAAAGTGAGGGAGAGGGAGAATTTGGGAGGCAAGGCTTCATACAGTAGAGATGATCAAAACACAGGTCTGACATAGTGAATTGACAGCTAGTCTGCTCCAAGGAATGTGAGGAACAGGAAACTTAATATGAGTACCAAGCTTGCATGGCTTTTTTGTTCCTGCTCATTGTGTGCCTGTGGCAGGGTTACCAAAGAGTTTCTCTGCAAGAAGTTGAGTTGTGTAAATCAGCAGCTTGTGGTCACATCTACAAACAGAGTTTTCAGAAAGGAGTGAGGAATACGTGGCATGGGAAGACGCAAAAGATTCCCAGGTCACTGGTGGAAGGGAGTTTTGGTTACTTAGTGGGTTTTCAGTTCATTTCTGGAGAGACTGGGGCAGTCCCAGCTGGCCTGTGG
>JBCJKH010047543.1:0-49907 GCA_039877255.1 Loriculus beryllinus
CAGCCAAATGCAGATTATTTGGACCTGTATTTACATTGCTGTAGTTTATAAGGAAGCATATGGGATATATTTGAAAACATAAGATGAAGATTTTCATATAAGAGCAATTTTGCTTTCTGCACTCTAACAAGTGATAGGGAGTTATAAGTGTAGAATATAGCACTGTATGTATTGTTATATAATGCTTGATAATGTACCATGTGCCTCCAAGTTGAAATATACCTTCCTTATCTCCTCATTTAGTCTCAAACAATGAGAAGCTTATGAAGCAATGGATGGGGTTCTATAGGTGGCTGATATTAGAGCGTATCTCATGCTCTCTCTCCTCTTACTCTCATGTTCTTCTGGCCTAGCAATTTTTATGAAATGGTGGTGGGATCAAGTATCTGTTGCCTCCAGTTGCAAACTATCTCTTTTTGCTTACCTTATACTGCTAGATGACCTTCAGTAATTTCCAGCCCAAGGAAAAAGAATCGGTGGCCTGAGACTGGCTGAAGTGAAGAGTTCTAATTAAGCAACCAGCTAATCCCTTTCTCATCTTTCTGCACACCACTAGAGACAAACCGAATGACCAGTTGTAGGATAATGGGGTCTGCTTTTATTTGTTGTCTACTGTTTAGTAGGTTAGACAGTCTACTATAATATGAGTGTGCTCCCAATGAGTAGCCCTCTAGATGGTCAAGTATATGTACCCTAGCAGACCAGGAATGCAGGTAAATGAAGAAGCATCTTTCCAGAGCAGGCAAATAACCTAATGGCCAAAACAACTGCAACTCAATTAAAGAAGTACTGGCTCCTATCTATGAGTCTACCCAGACGTGATCACTAGCTGGAACACTTTGCTGCGGATTTTCTGCTTAGTTTACCACTCATCTGCAAGTTCTGTAACGTCCTGCAAAGTCCTGCTTCTACTTGCCATGTTCATAAGTATGCTCTTCACACTTTTGAGCTTTGCAAAGCTCCTTTTCCAGCTTTTCCTCCATTCAGGATTCCCTTTCTCCCTGCCCATCAATGCAGCCAGAGCCTCCCAAGGGTGTCCCAGCACCTCTTGGATCACTGATTTTTTGAAGAATTTCTTCCACCTCCTTGTACTGCCAACAGTGAGGATGTCTTGGTCTGGTCTGACAAATCAAAGCTTATCTGGGAGAAGATACTTGGGAAAAGTAGTTTCTTGTTTGAACAATTCATCACAATACTCAGGAAAATAGGCTCATTACTAATTTCCAAAGCTGATAGATCATAGAGTTCCTACTGCTTTGAAACTGCAACAGTTTACTGATTACCTGTTCACCCTTAAACACATTTCACTCCTGGCTAGAGCCTCATCACCTCAGCTCCTGCCCTTCTCCCTACCTTTTCTCCACCCAGTGCAGCCTGTTGCACTCAGGATTCCCTTCTCCCTATTTTATCACCCTTCCCAACTAAAACTCATCCGTCCTGACACAGAACAAAACCAAACCTAAAAAACTTCTCTAACCCAATTGTAGCACAGGGATCCCATTCTCCATCCATGGCCATTCTAATGTTATGTCTCTTCTTGCTCTGACTGTGAACTCTATGCGCATATGGAGCATGCCTGCGGAGGAACGTTCCTCTGGGAGAGAACTGTCCTGTGCCTGGTTAAGCCACTACAGCAACTCATGCAACCTTTGGTGGGAATTTCATCAGTTTCAACAAGCTTTTAGTTGGTAAGATCTTCAGGGCAAGGACTCTTTATACAGCATCTAAGCACAGAGGAGCCCTTTGGCATTCAAGTAGTTGGTATGGGTAATTCCTTTAGATATATCAGTATAGGGCATTAAAACACCTTTCTAGGTTTCTTTAAGTGTAAAGGAAGACAATTATTTAACAAAGAACTTACCCTCTGTCTTAGCCTGTAAGTATAGTAACTTTCATATTATTCTGCTAAAGAAAAAGACCTCTTCTTGCAAGATGTGTGCTTAAATTTATGAGAAGCTTCCTTCCTTCTGTTCATAAAACTAAGAATTGGTGAATGTCTTTTCAGCATCAGTATCCATGACTTCTGAAACATTTACATTTAAAAACTGTATTAATATTCTTAACACTGCAGCCAAATGTTAAATCTCCTACATGTTTATGTTAAATATTTGTTATTATTGGCTAGGTTTTAATGAATGAATTCAAATACTAGGAGAAAAATATTTTGAGTTTTTTTGGAAACTGGAAAAGTATTTTGGAAACATTCTCACATTGTTGTAGTAGCCCCAAAATGTATCTGGTAGGATGCCAATGTATGAATGATGTTACTGAATATAAAGTAATCATGAAAGTTGGGCTTATATATCTGAAAATGGTTTTCGAAGAAAAACAAACTTTTCAAGTTTTTATTCTGTCGAAAACCATTTTTTTTTCCTAAAAAAAGTGATTCTAAATGTCAAGAGACCAGTATTATGTGTGAAGAGGAACCCATTAAGTATAGTGCATGCAGCTGTGAATAGCAATGCTGGATGAATGACTGTACACATAGCTAGTAAGTCTCACTGGACTCATCACAGTGTTTTCTATTTGCAATAATAAATCAAATTCTTTGTCCAAAAAGAGTCACCACTTACTTCTGAATGGAGTCATATGATTGTGCCTTAGCCACATGATATTGACTTCACTAAATGACTGACCTATATTTGGGAGACATGCCTAAGAATATCATTGCACTTCAAATTCCACCATGAAAATCAACAAGAAAACATTTTAGGAAGAGAGTGTGAGAGACCAAGCTTATTCATGAAGAAATGTAATATTCTTGAGATATTTTTTGAGATATATTTGCCATGTTCTATATCAAAGGATGGATAAGTGCCATATATTTCATTAAATTTGTCAAAGTTTTAAGGTGTTGCATTCTCCTTTCTATTTACAGAAACTGTCAGTTTCTCAATATTCTAAGTTCAACATTTTCTTCTTAAGCAACTTGCCAGCTCCTTTCCTCCCCTTTCTAACAAATGACCAATGGAAGAAGTACATCTCTTTCACAGTATTTGCTTCATGAAATTACACTTACATACCTCGAGACTGTCTTCACACAACCATCTCTGTGCAAAAAAGTTGCTGGAGTTCAGTGAGGATCTTGGACCTAAAATATATTTAAAACATCAGAAGATGAAAAGCAGTTTTAAAATTTTATCACTGGCACACATTTTGCTTTGTACAATATTGTTTCTATAAGGTTGACCAAAAGCAGGTCAAAATACTGTGCAGCAATACATTACTGCAGATGTAGTTCACCTGACACAGATTTTCAGCTGTTATAGTCTTCATGATCTACAAGTTAATATTTTAATACTTCTCTTCCAGTTTCCTGAATCTGTCAGTCCCCCAGAAGCTCAGGTCCTCCACACATTCATTCAGCCTCCCTCTTCAGCAGTGGCTTTAGTTGCTCAGCCAGAATCTCTTCCTGCTGACTTAGCAGATACTATTTTCTGACATTTCACTTTATCATACCAGGAACAGAAAAAATTGTAAGCAGGGAGCATAGCTTCAAAACAGACCAAAATCACTGTTTTTATATACGATTAACCACTGAGAATAAAATAATTTATAATCTTATTTTTGAGAACTGCCAACTGTAACAAATTCAATGAACCGATTAGTATCAGAAATATTATTTTGCTTTAAAATATTTTTGAATATGAGGATGATAGAGATACTCATTTAATGTTCTGTGAAACAAAGGGCATTTTAAGAAGAATGTAAGAATTTTAAGAGTGCAAAATCAAAGTCTATAACCTGTAATACCAGCAGAAGTGCAATTAGTGCATGTAGTAGTTATACAAGAGAAAACGAAGATCCAGGAAATTTCAGGATGGAAACTTGTCCATTAAACACACCAGCTAGGGAAATATATCTTTGGAAGTGCAATAAATTGAAAGTGGAATGTTTATGTTTAATAAACATAGCACTGAGCTGGAATTCGAAATTTTTCATTATCAAATTATTGTCGTAAAATGCACAAAAAAATATGAGTCAGTGTGCTAATGGAAATGTATGGAAATTTGTACTCATGTAAGTGCAAGAGATCTCTGAAATTGGTAAAAAAAACCCTGCTTATTAGGTTATGGAAGAAAGAAAACAGGCACAAATAATGGCGCTAACTTAAAACTCCCTAGGTGTTTACTGATGGCTAATTTACAGACAGACATGTAGAAGAGACTGGATTGAATCACCAGGCAGATGAGACACATTTTGCTACCTTCCTTCCTGCATAATACTGTAAACCAGAAGTTTATCCTGCTGCTCCCAGATTAAATACTCAGACTGCCAGGATGTGTGCTTACTGAAATATCTAAAATAATTAGTAAGATACATACCAAAGCGGCTTAGTAATTCAGTAGAGCTACAGCAGCAGAGAACATGCAGTGCTCTTTTAAACACATATCATTTGATATATGCCATTGTATGCAATGGCTTCCCCTTGCCACCTATTATTGTAGGACTATGTTATTGACTCCCACTGTTTCTGATTCATACAGCACCTTACTTCCTGGAAGATACCTAATTTTTTACTTTCTGAATGTGTTTTTCAGCCCCACTACATTCTACATCTGCTCCCTATCTCTTGCATCATATAGGTGCCTCCTTGAAAGGTTCTGTTTACTTCAATAACTGATTCCTCCTTCCACCAAGCAGCTTCCACCTTTCTTGAAATATTCACCAAAGTGGCGTGTTGCAAAATTAAACTTCCCCAATGCAATTTCAAAGCTATTTTAAATATATCCAAACATAATGCAAATTTTTCTAAAATCTGTATTCAAACTAAGAAATATAAATTTAAAAAATTATCAACCCCCCCCCTCCACCTCTTTGTTGTTTTTAAGCACACTTTCTTTCTAAGAAGTGGATAACTGAACCTGCACACTGCTCCACCTCTATTCACTAACCTCAGGCTGTGTCCCAGTTGTGTCAACCACTTCAGACAAAAAATTTGCTTGAACTGAAGTTCAAATTACTCACTTTCATATATATTTGTAGGCTTATGCCCATGTATTACAGGTGGAATGAACAGAAACTTTAGCAAGTGTAAATATAGCTGCTTCTGCCTTTTTTCTAATAGTCCTAGAGAGTCCTAGAGAGTACTGCTGGTGGCATTTTAAATGCCATATATACTGAGCTCTCAAGCTTTTCCCCAATATTTCCATTCTCATTTCCACTCCATTTTGAAGGACTCTCTAATCTTGTGGTGTCCCTTTCCAAGGCTTTCTTCTGCTAGAGGATTTCTTTGTTTGTATAGTGAATTTCACTGAAGTCCTGTGAAAAATATCTCTGGGTACTTCTTAAGCATAAATGAATTTCAGGGAACTAGGAGAGTTTTGGCTTGACATTTTGTGGATTACTTGTACTGAACTGTGTAAATTTATAAGAAGTTGCAAGTGACTCATCATCTTGTAAATACAATTTGCATTATATTTAAGAGAAATTTAAAAATCGCTCCATTATATATACTTGGTGTATACTTTACACTTGGATATAGTAGCAATTGAAGCTGTAACAGTCCTGGTAGTCAGGACTTCATAATCCACTCAATTCTGTGGAAGTTTTGTAGTTCTTCCCATTGCCCTCCCCCAAGTGACACACATATGTATATATATATGTGTGTATATGTATTATATTTATATGGAGAAACACTGAAAACTGCATCATGCATTTTGTTCAGAGCAGCTTCATACAGATTACAGGCCAGAAGCATGCTGCTCTTGACATAATCTCAGAAATATAATTTTTCTTGCTGCTTCATTTTCTTGAAATCCTATAGACAGAAATCCCAGCAAAGAATGTGATAATTGAAAATGAAAGATTGTTTTTCACTGTAAGATAGGTCCTATCATAAATAGCTCTGCTAACCATCTTCAGCACTGCGAAATGTTTAAATAACCTGTAATGAAGACCATCCACTGTAAAAAAGACTTTACACATATAAGCAATTGACTTCTTAACTGCACATAACACTAACGAAAGCCAATCAGGCATTCACCCATTTTCTGATAATTAGCAGCTGTTATCTGACAGATGCCATTTCCTACACATGCTTTTGCTCAGGGTTAGTATGAGAAAGTTTGCTGAAGGCAGGACTATTTTTGGCCCAGCAACACTTATGTTGCTATGTGCTCTCAGATTACTGGGCAGATAGGCACACAATGAAGTCAAACAGCTGATCTGCAAAACTGAGAACACTGTGCCATTTCCTCTGCTGGGGCTTGTTTGTGTATAAATACGCACATGTGCACGAACTACGGGTAATGGAAGGTTATTTTTCTCTAGATGTGCTTGTCAAAGACAAGGCCACATCCTGTATCCTGTTAAAACCCTCTGTTAAAATGCAATCAGAACCCCTTAGAAAGCCCTGTGAAATCACTCCAAAAAGTCATCCCTGTGACAGTTTGTACCTTCTGTCCCACTGAGTAATTTAAAGTTGATCTTAGTCAAGATAGAAGGACCATGTGCCAGTGCTGCTGCACACACTGCTTCTTTCGATCGGTTGATAACAGAAATGTTGAGAGCCTTTGATCATTACCATCACAGCAAAGCTTGTGGTGGCTGCAAATACAGCATTGCCTTCAATTCAGGTCAGATGGGGGATTTTTCCAAGGTTATTGGTGAAATCTAGCAGCTACCTTTAGGCTCCTTCCAACCCTAACCATTCTATGATTCCATTCTATGATTTTACCTTCTGTAGAAGGCTGGACTCAATACCTTTCACCTCTCCTCTCTTTCCATTCAACTACTGTATTTGGTGCCTAGTGAGATAAGCCAGGCTGTCTCTGCAGGATAGTTAAAAGCAGCACCAAACTTGAGCCTGTGTATTTTATTACTGAGCATCCTCATAGGCAATCAAACTCACCAATAAGCATGATAGACTCTTTAAGGGAGTCTGTGATATGTAGATGTGTTGGCTTATACTGTCAATATGTAAAACTGCTTTTACTACAGTAGGCAGGGTACGAATCATCATAAGCAGTACACACAAAAACTACAAAGTACCTTGTATTAGGTGTTATGTTAGTTCTCTCAACCACATGCCTGCCTTATGATTAATTTGCTACTTTAGTTATACGCCACTAATGTGGATAAATGTTTTACATCCTGTCTCAGTTACAGACACAGTTACAGAAATAAATACTTTTCTCTGTGTTTTCACCAAATACAAGGATCCTATGGGAGCAGGTACTGGTTTCCACACTACATTCCGCAAAGCTGCATCTGCAGAGAGGGAAGGAAATCCCTGTAAAACTCTGTTGGAAGCAGTTAAACTGATTTTGGCTTTTCCTGTTTGCCCTTTCCTGCTCTGCTAGGATATTTGGCACAGCACAGGGCACCAATGCACCAAGAGGATTGTTTTGCATTCTACTAGAAGTAGCTTTTTATAGTGTGTGAATGAAGGTAAATTGTGTGAATGCACATCAGGCAGCCATCTGGGGTACGTATGACTCCAAACCCACTGCATGGGAGGGAGTAATACATCAGTGTCCACATTTCTTCACTTTCTGAGTAGGAACCTGCTGGCCATTAGCAAAAAGCAGTGAGGATTGTCTGGCACCCCATCCAAGATGTCTCAGGCTCATGTGACAATAGAGGTATCGCACTCGAGACACAGGAATGGGGAAGGGTGAAAACCTGCTCCGCTTCTTTAGTGACAACGAAGATTCTTCAGTCTAGTACACTGTGCCTTTTTGAAAACCCTATTAGGGGAATGAATACAGTTAATATCCCTCTTTCTCCTTTGGGATGCATAGTTTATCTGTGTATGCACTTGTCCTCTGCATTAGACCATCAATTTTTTAACTGTTTTAATTTACTTTCAGCTTTGCGATGGCTTTAAAGAACTTTTCTGGTTTTGCTTTTCAAAATCTTACTTCATAATGGGCGTGCAATGATAAATTTTGGTCCTGCTGCAGCACAGCATCTCACTTTTTCATCCTGCAGATTAACGAGGTAAAATATTATCAGGAAAAGAAAAAAAGTTTCAGGTTCTTTTTTCCAATTAATCTAATCCAAGCGATGACATACGACTTAATTCAGTGGGGTTTTTCATGTTATAACTGGACTCACCCTGGCAAGGGGGTCCCCTGAAGAGATCCTTTACTGAAGAAAGTGAGTGAGTGCCTCTGTGAGAAGGGGTCACTGGTCTTCATTTCAGAGGCATGTACTTTGGTTTTCTGTTTTCAGTTGGGATGTATTAGTTCCCTAAATGTGGTGTACCTTATATATCAGTTAACACTGGAAAGGCTATGATTTTACTGTGGGTGGGAAAGGGAAAATCCCAGCTTTGAAAAACTTCATTACTAAAACATATCTCTTGGGCATATTAAAAAAAAAAAAAAAAAATGTTTTAGTTCAAACTTGAAACAGGAACAGGAGGGGAAATCCCTGACAAGACAGAAAAGAAGAACCTGACATTTACTTAGGACTTTACAACTGAGCTAATTCTTAGGAAAATGCTATTCAAGTTGGAAAGCCATAGGTTTCGGCATCAGTTGCAGCTTACTGACTCTCTGCAAGTCCCTAACTTCAGGCATCTTTTGGAAATTTGCTAATAAACCCTTGCAGCTTCTTTTCTTCTTTTCCTCCCCCCACTCTTTCTAGGTTTTTAAATCCTCTTCAGTGCTGTTCATAGAAGTCAGTAACTGAAGACAGCAATTCCACCCTATGTAAAGCACCTTTCCTTTCTGAAGCATTAAATAAGCCCAGTGGGAGAAAGCAATTACCAAGGACTTGCTACTGCAATAAGCAAATGTCAGTCAGTAGGAAAAGTGAAAATATTATAGAGTAGAAAACAGATCACCAAAAGCAGATGAGCCTAAAGGAGAAAAACACCACTTTGATCTAATATACTCTTTAATGCCAGCCATATCCAAGCATGAAGAAAAGAGTTTGGTCTCTGACCATATTTTTAGTGTGTTTTGATCAAAGATATGGGAATACAAGTCTACTCAGGTATCTGCTAAACAAAGCTTAGCACAAAGGTTAAAAACAAACAAAGATTAAAATATGAAAAATCACAAAGAAAAGAGCGATATACATTTTATTTTGATGATTACACTTCATATACATTTTTTCATTGGTTGGTGCCAGGGAAACTACTGATAGACTAGAAAATTTATCTACTAATGTGAATCTCAGAGGTGTTGGAAACATAGGAAGAATTTTGCTATTATGTAAGAATCTTTGGATGACTTTGAGGAAAGAGTGGTGCAAATGGAAGCAGCAGCAGTAGAGGCTGTTGCTTCGTTGTATGGAGCAATCACCAGCTACCTAAATACAAGCACTGCCTTTCGGCCATAATGAGGCAAATGAAGCTGTAGGAAGCATTAGGCAAAATGATGTTATTTGGAATAACAGTGGGGAAAAGTAACTCACCTGGCTTTGAGAAGAGTTTTATCATTATATGAAAGGGATTACGTGATATGGTTGCCTGCAATAGCAGGAGCTTGTGTTTCAGGAAACCTAGATCTGTCTGTGGAAATCAAAGTAAAAACAAGATCAAGAAGACAAGTGCTACTTAAGTTCCTGAAAACACACCTCGCAGAAATATATGAATTGTGATGTTTTCAGGAGCTTGAAAACTATTATTTGCTCAGTTTTTTCTAGACATCAGGAGGCAAGAACTCAGAGATATATCTTTTTTAATCTGTACACAGCAACTTTGCTTTATTTTCTGTAATCATTGAGCTTTACTGGCAACAAATTAGAAGGTTTACAAACAGGAAGAATAAAAGATACTTGCTTGCTTTGTTGATAACTGGATAAAGCCAAAAAAGGATAATTGTGAGGTAGGATGTTAAAAGGATCACCGACAGGCCTTAAGTTATCTGGAAGTGTTGGGCACTGGCAAGGCAAACATAACTTGTTTATCACAAAGCTATGCATTGTAAGATATTGATAAGTCAATGTTGTCACAGTAGGTCTGTATGGTATCTGCTGCAGAGGGGTGTACCATTCTTTTGAGTAGCTGCTCCCTGGCAATATATAGTCAACTCTTGTGACATATCCTCGAAAGGGATATACTGATTGACGAGCCACAATGAAGCTATTCAATGAAGATATTTCATTATTTTTTACTAGACTGCTTAGCATCTCCGTACCAGAAAGAAACAAAAAACCTCAAAGACCAAGCACAAATTAGAGCTGTTAATCTTTAAAGACAGCTAATCTGTTTGAATATTCTGGGACAGACTTCTTGCTCTCTGATACTAGTAGAGATTGGTACTTAGGAGAGTCATTCTTGTATAAATGAGAACTGTTTGATTGTTTCCTTTAAATTAACATTTTTCATAACCATATGGAGCTCAGCCACATGAAATTAGCTGGCATTTGCTCTTTCTTGAGGATTTGCCTCTCCTAGCAAAGATATTCCTGCTCAAGATTACTGACGTAGCCAGCTATGCCATTCAAAAGCACTTAAGATTTTGTGTAGGGAAAGGGGAGATGCTGGTACACTGAAGTGCCTGTGGGTAGTTGGGAGGTTACATCCGTTTAGAAGGACTATGTCTGCAGCAAAAAGAAATACAGAAGACTTCAGCAGCTTTGCGCAAGCTGCAAAACAGAAGGGAATAGTCAATGATTTCTTTCAAATTAAATGGTTTGACTTGCTTTTGCACTGTATCAGTACTGGTTTGATATAAATGTGGTCTCTCTCCCATTCCATGTATGCTTACTCCAGGAAAAGCAGCATTAGCATAAGGGAAATTATTATTTGTTCTACCTCCATCAACATGAAAACAAAATTTTCATGCAGCATAAATAAGGTAATACGAAAGTACAGTCACTGAAAGTGGACTAAGTGGTTCTTTCAATGTGCAGGAAGATTCTGCTTTGATTGTATTTGCAGTTGTCAGTTATTAGCTGCCTGACAGATAAAAACACAGATTTCTCTCTGCCTTCCTCCAAAGCTCTTCCCTCCAATATTTGTTCTACTGAAGTCTCATCAAGTTATAAAAGTCAGCTCAGAGCTCTTTTTAATTACTGCCTAAGAACATGATTGCAGTGGATCAGCAAATGTTAGACTCACTTTAAAATTTTTATTTTCAAGCTTATTTGTGGCATGAGACGGAGATAGGGTATGAAATTGCAATCTGATTGAATTTCACCACAAGGAAGTGGTGAAATGATAAAAAAAATTGCCTCATCCAATTCCCTATGAACAGTATGAGTCTCAAGATTGTAACATGGGATATAGTCATGCTACTGCTTCCCTGAGTAGATACAAGCTAAATGTATTTATCTGCCAACCTTATAATCAGATTTGTCAGGTCCATAGCTGAGTGCTCTGGTCTTCACTTCTGGGCATGAAATGGGAATTTGTTTACCCTGAAAGGAAAGTAAGACTGGAAAGCAATATGAAGCGATGAAATAGAATGTGCCTCAGTGGTAGGAATTTATTAATAATAATTAAATTCAGTAGTAACTTCTATTGTTCCTCAAGGGTCCATATAGCAACCAATACTATTTAGTATCTTAATCAACAATACAGATAGTGGGATTGAATGCACCATCAGCAATTTGGCAGATGAAACCAAGCTAAGTGGTGTAGTTGATTTGCTGGAGAAATGGGATGCCATCTAGAAGGACCTTGAAAGGCTTGAGGAATGGACCTGTGCAAACCTCTGAAGTTCAACAAGGCCAAGTGCAAGGCCCTACACCTGCATCAGGGCAATCCCCAGTATCAGTACAGACCAGTAAGCGAATGGATTGAGAGCAGCTCTGTGGAGGACCTGGGCATGATGGTGGATGAAATTTTGGATATGAGCCGGCAATGTGTGCTTGCAGCCCAAAGCCAATCCTATCCTGGGCTGCATCAAAAAAGCCTGGCCAACAGGTCAAAGGAGGTGATTCTCCTCCCTCTACTCTGCTCTCATGAGACCCCACCTGGTGTGTTGCATTAATCTCTGGTGTCCCCAGTGCAAGAAAGACTTGGACCTGCTACAGCAGGTCCAGAGAACAGATATGAAAATGGTTGGAGGGATGGAACACCTCTTCTATGAAGAAAAGCTGGGAGAGTTGGTGTTTTTCAGCCTGAATGAGAAGGCTCCAGGAAGACATTATAGCAGCCTTTCAGTATATTTAGCCTTATAAGAAAGACAGAGAGAATTTTTACCAAGTCCTGTAGTGACATGTCAAGGGGCAACAGTTTTAAATTGAAAGAGGGTAGATTTAAATTGGACATAAAAGAGAAAATTTTTAATGATAAGGGTGGTGAGGCGCTGGCACAGGTTGCCCAGAAAAGTTGTGGTTGCCCCATCCCTGGAAGTGTTCAAGGACAAGTTGGATGGGGCTTTGAGAAACCTGGTCTAGTGGAACCTGTCCCTGCCTATGGTAGGGATGTTGGAACTAGATGATCTTTAAGGTCCCTTCCAAGCCAAACTATTCTATGATTCTATTAGCACAATTCATTTCAAGATCTCAGTCCCTGGTGTGACACCTGACAGAAGGATGCTATATCAAAAGAAGTATCCCACAAGAAGGAACTCTTCTCCAAATGACACACTAGAAATTTGCCTAAGATTGCTAGCTCAATTCAGCTCAGCTGTGTACCCAGTCGTGCCTGAACAAGACTTCTACTGATTAAATTTCATTTATTATATTTGTTCATTTTCCTATAGCTATGTTGAAAACTCAAATAATGTCAGCATGACCTGAAGAGGTTTGATTAAAAAACAGAAATAGCCAGAACCTTTATTCACTACCTCAGTCTATAGTTCTAATGGAATATTTATTTTTTTAAACATCATAATTGATTTCATTTTTATTCTTTTAGCACCTCCACTTTTTATCAATAATCTCACTAGAAATGTTATTGCTGCAGAACACCCTGCTGAGATCATATTAGGAAGCAATGGAATTGTCACAGAGCAATATGTTCTTATATTTTCTGTATCACCTTTCCCCTTTTAATTTCCTTTTTATTTGTATGGGAGGAAAGGGAGAGTCCAGAAGCTAGTGTCTAAAACACTTGCAAGATTATCTTCCTCTCATTCTCTGTTAATACAAGATGCTTCCCTGCATGGCATCAGCTAATGTTTTGCCAAGTCATCAAAGTCCCAAACAGAAAACATTTTCCCCAGGAAGATTCTTATCTCACTATCGCAAAGGTTTGTTTCATGCTTAGCCAAAATAGTCCTTGTAAAGGCTTTCCATGTAGGTCTATCAAAAAGTAACATCCAAACTATTTTCCTTCCTTGGAATTTAACAGCCTCCAGTTATACACAGATTTTTGTGAGAAAGCAGTTTGTTCTGTGAACATCACGGGAAGTTGTTACCTAACACAGTTAATCCAGGAACCCAGTAAATATCAGACCCAAAATTTCACAGTGCTTGAAGATACCTAAAAAAGCCCTAAAGAACAGAAACATGCAGGCAACCTTAACTATTGGTTTTGTTATAAACTTCAGATAGAGTACTTATCAACTTCACAGCAGTGAAGGCTGTAAGAGCTTATATTTGTGCAAGCCTTTAAAAATGAAAGGATTGAAAGTTGCTTTCTGTGTACATATATGCATTTGATGGTCAAATAGATGAACAGTGGACAAGAGCCTCTTGGGGTGAGAAGCCACTATCTGAACTTACAGTGTAATAGACGTTCGTTACACAGGACAGGATTTCAGCAATATCCATTGGGGATTCTTTTTTTTATATGTGTTCCAGTTTGAGTGTGTATATGACATGTATAAAGGCATGTATATGAATGGTCCATCCCTGGCGGTGTTCAGGATCAGGTTGGACAAAGCCTTGGATGACATGGTTCGGTGTGAGGTGTCCCTGCCCATGGCAGGGGGGTTGGAACTAGATGATCTTAAGGTCCTTTCCAACCCTAACTATTCTATGTATAAGGCACACAAACACAGATGTATAAACATATATGGGCATTTCCTACTGCTTGTTTTCCAAATCTTTCTTTCCAAATATAAGCAACACTAAAATGGAGCCAATTTGGGAGATTATATAATTTAGAAATTTAGATTGAAAAATATCCCAAGAATTCCGTAATTGTATTCAAATATTTCTTTTTACATTAATAAATACAAATTTAAATTCAACACAAAACCTGACAAGACTTGGAAGCACACAATTACAACATAAACAACATGTTTCTTAAACATAATCTTTCCTATATGGCTACAAGGAAGATTAAATATTTTAAAATCAGTTTAGTCAAATTTATTATTACTAACTCCTTATTACTTCACCATTACCATAATGATAATAATGATCTAGTCCTTGAAGTATTGCTTTCTAGCAACTTTCTAGCAATCCTGACAAACATTTCATTCAAGGAAAAAAAAAGGTGTCCGGGTCTTTCTTTCAAAGTTCTGTTATTTTAATATCTGTTAATATCATATTTAGAAGAGAAGAGTCTTCTTTGGAAGGGTCAATATTTCAGAAGTTAACATTTAGCAAGGCTGCTTCCCTTCTCTTCAGCTACTATGTGCCCAACAAATTCCTTAGTACATTTCTCATTTTGTTTTCAAATCAAAATAAAAAAGTTTCTTATATTAATTCCTGTAAAAGGACTGCATTCCTGACATATTTTTCAACTTAGTGTATGAGAGAAGAGTAAAAGCTCCTGGTTTTCATCACTCCTATATGTCTGATAGAAAAAAAAAAGACTTATACATGATGCAACATAAGCAATCAGCCCACATGATCACTGTGAATACTGACTTGCAGGAACCAAGGAAGTATGGGGCTTTCCAGATCACTGCTGCAATGTAAGCAATTTTTTGGGGAGAACTATTACTTTTGTCAAGTCACTTGTGTCAGATCATAGACAGCCCAGGAAACACACTAAGGATCAGGAATTTCTGATGACTGACAAAAGCAGCGCAATGTGCAGACAGAGTGTGAGTGAATAGGGAAGGTATAAACACATTAGAAAAAGGATAGAAAAGACTGCAGCCAGACAGTTTAGGACTCATTCAATTCCCTGACCGCAAGCCATTGATGCATCAGAAACTATTACAGCTAGGATTGTGCCTCCTACAAATTCCTTATTGCGAATTTCTTCCCCTTGCAACTGCCCTCATTGATGTCAGGGTGTATTTTTACCCACATTTACTCATGCAAGTTAGAACAGATGTTCAGTGAAATACCATTTGATGTAGGCAGAGTAGCCTCTGAAGATCATAGAACTGGCTGAAAATTTTATGGTGAAGTAATTTCATGAGAAAATGACAACCCACCAAAATCAAAAGGTGTTGCACAAGGCTGCTGGCTTCACAGCCTTCTGGCAAGCATTGTGTCAGGATGACACAAGTCAGGCCACCGAGCACCTGTGAGCCTCATGATAGGACTGCCTCAGGGGCCTTAGGACTTGCAGAGATTGTCATGTGCAGCTTTCCAGACTTCTGTACCCCTTCCAATAGTGACAAAGCCCCGGGATCATGATCCTTCCTGAAGGCTTGTCTTCCCCTTATGGTGCAGGGAGCCTGGCAACCTTGAAAACCCTGAATCATGCCAAAGCTCCAAGGTCTGTCTCTCATGCTCATTGATCTTGGCTCTACATGACGCCAGGGCTCCTAATCATCTGGCTGTCTTATGCATTTTGTTTTTATAGCTAAGCCAAGAGCTGCAGTGCTTAGCTTTCCATTCCCACTTTCATTATGAGCTTGCTAAACCAGCTAATTTGATACATTTCTAGTTTTCCATATGTAGGCATCTTCATTTTTTTTTTTTTTTTTCAGAATTAAGCATTCTTGGTCAGCAGGTCTGCATTATTGAGGTGATGCCAGTTTAGCTTTATATTTAGATGTATCTCTGTAAAGCCATAAGCTTTTAAGGACAAAATCAGCTCCTCTGCTCATATAATTCAACTACCTCCTGTGCTGGAGGCTTTACTAGTAAAAAGGTGCTTCAGACAGAAAATGTTACATCTATTGGATTTTTTCCAAGAAAGATTAGACCAGATGAATCTTGAGGTCCCTTCCAACCTGGTATTCTATGACTTTACATGGTTTTTTCTTTGTACTGATATTTTAAGGGTGGGAAATTTTTTAGGTCATAATATTGCTATGCCAGCTAATCTGGGTATGCCAGCTAATCTCAATAGACACATGCCTTCTGCACACTAGCAAGACTTGAGTTCAGGATTACCTCTATATTCTATTTCAGTTTTCTTGGAAAAAAGCCCTCAATGTATGACAAGTGACACTTAGCTGACCAAATGCTGGTGTTAGGCTTCACCAGCAGGAAGCTCAGGTGTCACTGCTGAGTGGTCTCAAGCCTTTTGTTTCTGCCTGGCACAAAGCTAACTTGCATCTGTAGTGAAACATGGGTCAAGGCAGCAGGGAAATAGCTGCTGCGTATGACAGGGAGCCCATGCTGTGGCAGACAGTCATAACAGCAAAGTCGTATTCCCCAATCACACTAAATTCACCTGTGCATAGAGTGCCACAGATATTTTTCACCTCCCCTGCTGGAGCCAAGAGAGTAAAGTGAGAGAGAGAAATACATAATTATTCACTTTTTAAAATTAAACTGAAAAAAACATTGTTGTTTCTCAATTCTAAAGCAAACCAGTAAGAGTTCTGAAAACTTCAGAAATCTGCTCATCTCCAGAAGCCTCATCTAGCACAAGCCTCACATCTGTGCTGCAAGGTAGCTGTGATAACTTATCATTACCACCATACTGCAGATTGCTAAACAAAACCAGTTGGCTTCATATTTCCTTTTTGATGGATTCTCTTTCAATGCTTAAAATGGCCTAGCCAGATATCTGAAAAGTAGTAGCAGAATCCAAAATTGCCCAAAGGGAAGACAAATGGAAAATAGTTAAGGGTGATTGCAGGTGCTAGTTCTGCATCAGAACTAAAGATTATTTGCTTTAAAATAAACTTTCCTAATTTTATTATTATTATTATTATTATTACTTGTGTCTTCCCTTTGACCTCAGTGAAGAGCAACACAAAGAATGCAGAAACCTTTGCAGGAGTGGACAGACTTTGTGTTGTTTTTCACACAAATGCACTCAGAGGCATTCAGATCACACTACTTTAAAACAGTAGCTACAAAGTTTCATGTAGAGTGGGGTAAAATATTTTATGCAAATTATATATAACCCTAAACTGCATTTTTCCTTATAACTGTGCATATAGCTCGTAAGCTGAAACATGACACTGAAATCTCTGCTTCCCTGCCACATTTTTTATGCCACACTTTCATTGGTTGGGGTTTCTTGTAAAGGGATTTCAGTGTCCTGTTGAGACTAAAGAGAAAAGATATGATAAGTTCACAGGAATTGTGTTACCATAAATAGGAAAAGAAGAAAAATAATGCCAAGGTAACGCTAAGCACATCAAAACTAACGCAAAATGAAAAACTCTAGTGGGACAAGTTAAGGAACTTAGTAGCAGAGCAGTCAGTAAACTACTAGTTTTGAATGAGCACAGTATTCTGAGGGTAACCATCGATAACAATTTTGCTTGATAGTTATAAAATGGCTGTGTGTATTCAGCTGTACTTTCCTAGCATCTTTAAAATGCAAAGGATCCTCTAAGTTAGCTGAACTGACTTACTGAAAGTCAACATGAGAGCCATGCCATTGGTTATATGACAGAAATTTAAAATTAATAGAGTCTTCTAGGCCAAGAGAATTATTGACTACTCTCACTGCTTCAGCATCCTTTCTTACAAAATACTCTGCCTAGTACATAACAGGAAAACAGATATATGTGTCAGCATAGTATCTCACATCTTACTGAGAAATCATTGACATCAAAAAGATGGTTATTACAACTTGGTGTATCGCTGAGGGTATATCAGAGTCAGATGTAAACAATGACTGCAATCTGGGAAACAGTATTTGCAATTTTGGTCTATTTTGAACGTGCTTAGACAGCATGAGGAGCCTTGCCTTTTTACTGCATAAGGAAAGTGTCTCCTTATGCCCTCTGGTTTTGTTAGGTCAGGGCTGTCTGAAACAAAGTTCTTCCAAGAAGGTGGGGAATTTTACATGAGTTCAGATGAACTAATTACTGTGTGTTCTGTCTTGGTGTTCTGCTGAAACATACTTTCCATACTTCACTCTGTCTAGCAACTATTAAATCCTACCTTTATGTTAGATAAGTGCTTTCTTTTCTCCTCTCACTTCCCATTGAGCAGCAACCACAGCCCTTCACCATGGTGGCAGAAGGAAGAATTTGGTGGCTTTTGCTGCAGTGTCACAGGCACAGGAGGGGGCATACAGCTGTGTTTGCGCTGTGCTTGCTGCATATGCAAGGTGTTCTGTGCTCAGTAGGATGAAGAAGTAGGTTGGATGAAAATGCCTGTGAGCCATGGTCCAGGCTCTTAGCTGCAAGCTGGACCACACTAACTTCCAGAAGGGCATGTGTGAAGGCAAAACTACAGGCTTTTGTCTCTCAGTCTGGTACCATAACATCAGAGATACTTTCAGTGTGAGATTAAAATCGAAAGGATATACTTCTTCCAAAATATATAAGTAAATGTTGGCTATCAGAGGATGTCACAGAGGAACTTAGCAAGGATCAAGACAAAAAAATAAAATGTTAGCAACAGAAATTTCAAGAATGATTGTAATTATCAGACAAAAAAGAAAGCAAGCATTACATCTCATGCAGTAAGAGTTAGTCAACCTCTGAATACCAGAAAAGAGGGTGGTATTGTGGATGTGCAGTTCTGTGTTGACCTGCCTTGGTTCCCTTCCCTTCTGTGTGACCTGTCTACTGCTTGCTGCCACTAATGCTAACAGTGGTGTTCACGTAGCTAATCTAGTCTGGACCTTCTTATTTGCCCTCAAAATATTCTTAAAACATTATTTGATATGTATGATAAAGCACTGGTTGTCCTTTCCCTGATTGTTCCAGCCAAGGTCTGGACACTAGCTGACACATCATCTGATAAGGACAAATATCCAGTGCTGACCAGGAAAGCTGCAGTCATAGAAATAACTGAACTTGTGTTGGACATAGTATTAGAATATACATGAGCTTTATCTGCAATGCTAACACCAAAAAAGTGTAAGAAGAAAACTAGCAGAAGTCAAGGAATACTACCTTGAGAATATCCCTCTGTCAAAGAAAAATGTTGTGCTCATTCAAGTAAATGCGGTATGTCATTTAAGACATAGCAGGTACTCAACTATCAAAATGACTATGCTGTGGGTGTGTAAGCACCAACCCAGATGGGGTGCATTGGCCACAAGGCAGCAAGTAGGGAACGAGACCACAGGGAAATCATCCTTTCTGTTAGTACAAACCAGGTCTCTGCTGCATCTTTGGTTTATCTGTCTCCTGGTGCTGCTTCTCAGCTGCAGGATGAGTGCTTCATCTCACATGCCATGCAGCCAAAAAAGTACTTTGGGGATTAAGAACAAGGAAAGAAATTTTAGACTTCCCATAGCTGCCCGCTCTCTGTCTTGGAAATGTAAAGGGCCTAAACTCTCTGCTCTTCTGTCTCTAGCAATAAGATGTTAAACAAAGAGACAGTAAGTATGAAAAATTAAGCAAGTATTGTATTAGGAGTTATGTTGTAAAGAAGACCTCAAAGACTAGCTCTTTTGGCTAGAGACCAGCCCCCATGTTAGTTCTGCAAAAACTTCAATGTGGTATAGCGAGACAACGACCAGCCTAGAGAACTGTAACCCCATTGTCTCTCCAGAGGCTCCAAACCCCCATCTTTTGCAGAGGAGCAAAATGGAACCACGCACAGCTTGGTGGAGTGAAGCTCTCCCAGGAACTCTATGTGTGCACTCAGATCCAGGGAACTGCTGCCTGACCTGGAAGATTTTCACATGGAAACAAAATCCTCCCGCTTACAAAGAGGGAGATCACGTGTGAAATTTCAGCCATTTCAATGGGTATGAGGAAAACAGGGAAACCTCAAGGACCTGCAAAGAATTCTGCAAAATGTGCTATTGAAAATACAGTCAGTGGTCATTAATTTATTATTATTTAGGAATAGCAGACTGTATTACTTGTGAAATATCATCACTGTTTTTCACAGCTATTAAAAACTTGGTATTGCACCATCTCTGGATGAGCATGTGTCAGATAAAATGAACACTAAGGAAACTGTATGAAAGAGAAAATGAAGAACTTAAAGAACTCAAAGAAGTCAAAGCAGGAGATAAATCATTTTGGTTCCTCTGACAAAGGCCAGCCTACAACTTTATTTTAATTCACTGGAACTTCTACTATACTTAGTCTTAAGCACACAGCTGCATGCTTGACAGGAGCGAGGATTTTGTTACTGGTATCTCTTACCATTAGAACAAGAAAACCGTGGTTAATACTCTCTTCTGAACTCCAGAGTCTAACAGAGGACATGACTGAAAGAGTTGTGTGATTAGCTACAGAAAGACCACCCATATGCAGACCTATTCATGGGATCATGACAGCAGATGCCAGAACTTATATGCAGCTCCTTTGCAAGGCAACGGTAAGCTTCAGAAAATCACAGCTACATGTAGCGAAGCATCTAAAATCGTTTTTTATTGTGAGGTAGCTCTGCCTACACTGAAGACAAAGAAAGACAAAAAAGCTGTTAGATGGTACGAGTCAAAGGCAAAGCTTTTCCATGGCAAGCAGGCAGATGTAGAAAACATCGCCTGAAAACTTCTCACTCTATTCCTCCCGCAGCGTGAGCTTTAAACGCAGCAAGCGCAGGCAGGGGAAGGGTTACTGCTTTCCCAGCTGTTCACACAAAAGGACACTTTGCACCTGTTCCCAGTGAATGAAAGTTTGCTTTGTGTAAAAGCAGTTCATCACCCCAGCATTGGCGTCAGGGTGGTGGAGCAGGGCACAGCCCAGGAGCATTCTGGCTGGAACCAGCACTACCAAGGAAGGGGGAGGCTGAAGGGCAGGCCCGTTGCAATCGAGCTTCATTAGCTTTAAAGTGTAAACATGCCCCCACTTGAAAGCTGATGTCACAGCAAATGCAAACAGCAGGGATGGCCAGCTAAGCGTAAGTGAGAGAACATGCATTTTTACCATAGTCCCAGCTCTATTTAGTTTACCTTATTTGCTCAAGGCTGGCTTAATTTTGAACTTACCAGTGAGCTATTTTTCCAAAAAAACTGTGCTACAGTGCCCCTGTATAATTATAAAACAAGGTATTCCATGCTTCCTTTGATGTTCTCTTAGATAGATATCTCCTAAATTGTGATTTGCTCAGTAATTGTCATTGGGTCTGTGCCAGGCCCTCAGCTGGGGTAAATAAGTTTGAGTCTGTGGGATCTCAGGGGAGTCCTAGAAGTTCATGCCAGTGCAGAGCATCTGGGCTGTTTTGGGAAAGGCTGTTCTCAGGTGATACAGTCATGGCAAAGGCACGGACTATGGCCAGAGCTAGAAAACACAAGGAGCTAGGCAAGTATTTTTGCATTAAAAACTGAAAAGAGAATTAAAAGCAAAACTCTGTAACAAAAATATCAGCTTCTCCTTTTCTCATGTCAGCTGGTGACCCAGCAGTTTAAACGCTTCTCCTCCTCAGCACAGGGGTCACAAACACAGCCATCCATCTGGGCCAGCACGGCAACAGTGGAATAGATTCAGATTTCCTCTACATCTTCACCCTTCTGACCTTCAGAATACATCACCTCCCACCCCCACTTTAATCCTGGGGTCTTTATTTTGGAACTTATAAAAAATCAATAGACAGTAAAAGAAAATCCCTGTGGGAGCAGCAACTGTGGACCTATTTCAAAAGCTTAAATTGCCCACCTGCCACTTGACCAGCAAAAGGCTTGGATTCCCCACTCCAGTCCAGATTATGTAAAACTATTCAAATCCTGAGTGACAGTATTTATGAAGACAGCTGTTGGGCTCTCCAACTGGGGGAGATAGGGGCAAACTCTGTGGAGTCCAGTAAGAGCTGTCCTGCTATTCCAGAGTTCCTTACAATGCTTTTTTTTTTTTTTTTTTGGCTCAGGTGGAGGGAAATGAATAATCAGACAGAGAAATGAAAAATTCTAAAACAAAAAGTTCTCAGAAATGCCCTTTAAAAACAGAGACTGATTCAGAGGCTGTTCTCCTCACACTCACCACCACCCCTTTTTATCCCACCATTTTTGGGTTACAGTATTAATCACAGAAAGTGGCAGGAGGTGGTGGGGTGAGATGCTTTTTGAACTGGTCATTTGTCAACAGTGTTCATTTCTGGACACTTCAACATTTCTGGGAAGAAGATTACACTAGAAAGATGCTATCATGTTTTCAGTCACATGCTTAACCACTCCCCTTCATCTCACTGAATCTCTGCCATTGCCAAGTATTGCCATTCTTGGTGGTATTTCAAACTACTGTTTACCAGCAGGGGGTTGAAATTCAGTAAAACAAAGTGGTTTCCCATGGCAGTGGTTGCCACGCATGGAGGGAAAGCTAGAGCAAGAATCCCAGCCACTCACCATTGCAGTCTATTGTGAAAGCCCTGTTGACTTCCCTGGGTTCATTGGGTTCTGAATGTCCATGCTATTAATTACAGAAGTAAGCCTGTCTGTTTACACCTCTTTTTATTTTTCTCAAAGGCTGGGCTTCTGCAGAAGTCATTAAGGATTTTTACTGGGAGGTAGATCAGACCAATGAGGTTTTACTAAATGCTCAATGTCCATTTGACCTACATCACATCTGAAATTGGCTCTAGCAGTACAATTTATCAGCATTTGCTAAAACCCCCAAGATGGGTAGCAAAAACATACACATAACACACCTATTGCACTATGACCATAATTTTTTCAACCTTAACTTTAATTCTGATATGAAGCTTGTTCCTTATCTTCATTGCACTTGTACAGTTACATTCTTTCATGTATAGACCCTGGGCTTTAATTTGTTTGGTTTGGCAACACAGAGATGCCATAAACTGTACCAAGAGGAAAGCTGGAGATTCCCTTGCAGAGGCACTCCTGCTGCACCCAGGTCAAACTCAGATCCTCTCTCCCTGGCACCTTCCAGGCTGCTGGGCAGCGCAGGGCATGGCCACAGCCCTTGCACTTCTACTGCTCCTAAACCTGGATCAGGTTGTCTCATGTAACATCAGTCGTCAAAAGACAGGTGGCTTAGCCACCTTTCTGAGAGAGTTTGGATGAATTGCCTGCTGGACTGCCTTCTGTTCACAGACTACAGAGGGCTAGCTGAGCCCAAATGACTTTTATATGGCTAAGAGTAGGTAAAGCCAGTCTAGACATACGGGGTCATTACATCCACAAAGTTCACATCAGTATTTCAATCTGCCACAGAACTGAAAAAAATGGAGAATTAGGCTTTTTTAGTGTTCTATATTCTGTTATCATCCTAAATAAAAGCCAGTGCATTTAAAGTTGCAAATTTCCCAATCAAAAAGTTACACTTCTGAAACTTTCACAGATGAAAAGGGAAAAAAAAAAAATAAAAGCAACAGCAACATTAATCCTGATGAAGAGAGAAGTGTTGTGCAAAGTCTTTAATAAAATAAAGTTATATGATAAATTTTAAACACTTGGATTCATGTTATTAACATTTCCTTAATAGTGAACACTTCTTTCTGACTGGAAAGAAGTTTTGAATTATTGTCTAGAAATTTTGAGATAGAGGCTAGCGAAACAGATCATGTATACCCCGTTAAATGAACTGAACACTCCTGATCCAGAGAGACTGTCAGCTTCCTTTGCAGGAGTGAAAAGTACTCTTTGCAAGTGAAGTTGAAATGAGAATGGAAGGCATACAATCCCTCACAGTAAAAGTTCATATGCTTCTACATATAAAAGTTCAATGCTTCTACATTGAATTTATTACTAATTATTTGACTATATGAACAGCTCATAGACACAGGTATCAATTATAAATATTTACAAAAGGAGGGGGAAAAAAAAGACAGAAAATGTCTACTCTTCCCTGATTTGCCTTGTCAAAACATACATATTCATTTATTTGTTTGCCCTTTCTTCCTGAAAAACATCACTGTAATGTATTACAAAGCTTCACAGCAAAGAGAGAGTCACCATCAGATTCCACATCTGCACTGTTTGCCACCAGAGAATGTACTCTAACAAGGCCGAGACAAGGAAGGAGAAAAGCTAAAGTCTAATTTGAGGGAGTGAGCTATGAAAGGGTGATTTCCTCACTGGAGTTCAAAGTACCCAGGGTTTTTCTTTGCCTTGGAGAGACTCAGCAGCAGTTTCCCAGTGGTGCTGCCAATGGGCACGCTCTGGATAAATACTGCAGTTGCTCTTCCCACACACATTTGGGATATGGAGTCCCCAATCCCTGACATCAAGGCACCTGCCACATCCTGGGATTATGCTCAAACCACTTGTTAACCCAGCAGGTACCTTAACTAGAGTGAACTTGGCAGTTTATAGAAGAGTTAACTAGAGTGAACTTGCCAGAACCTTATAGAAGAGCCATTTGTGTCCAGTGGGAGCAAACACAAGCACCTCTCAGACTCCTTTCCACAGCTCTTGCCAGAACTCGATGGGAAGAAAAAAAAATAGCAGAATTGCAGCAATGAGGGTTCTTGCTACCCTTACTTATTGACAGTGTTTTGTTTGATTTTATGATATGTCTGGTTACTTGGCCTCTAGCTCTAGCAAGATAGCAACAGCTTTAACCAAAGGGAAACCCAAATCATATATGCAATGTTTCCCTGAATGCAACAGCACTCAGATCCGGCTGTGCCAGCGCAGCAATGCAGGCAACATTACCCAGAACATGAAGCTATACAGTTTTCATCTTTATCAATTCCTTCATCGTTCCCTTTTGAACTATTCCAGACCTCAACACACACTGAGTTCAGAGAGAGTTCAAGCTTGCTGCTTACACCAGGAGGGCTAAAATCTTTGGTTTCCATTTCAGAGGGATCGCTGCAGGTTCACAGAGTGGGTAAAAGGTGACACCTAATATTTGTGCCAGCCTGGCACTCACTCCATGCTGTTCAGCCTTCTAGCTCTCTGCTCCTTGCAGAGCTGGGATGGAAATCCATTTGCAGCTAGAAAGGCTTGGCACATCAAAGGGGTGCTGTCAAAGCGGTAGGCCTGAAATGTTATCTGTCCTCTCTTGTCTGCATTTGTTTATAAAATACACATTGTCTTTTCAATATAGAAGTGTTTTATATCCAGGCACAGCTTGGAGTGAATACTTTTCTAGGTCACTATCAATGTCAGAATCAGTAACAGCCCTAGTCTGGTGAGTACGCAAAGGAAAAACAAAACAAAGTACACGCACGCAGAAGGGGGAGAGGGTGAAGACATCTTAGGAACAACTTCATTTGGATTTGCAGAACATTATCAGAAATGACTATGAGAAAAAGCTGATTTTTGAAAGTTAGGGAAACTATATGCCATACACCTTCTCAAATGAAGGCTTCAGATTTCACAACTCAAAGAAGGCATAATATATTGTTCTGTATTATTGACTTGTTTGTGGTCTGTGATAATGTATCATATATCAGGCATCATCCATTATGCTGCAGTGCATACTAAGGGGAGGGGTGGAGAAGGAAAAACTGCATTCCTACAAACGGAAATGTTTGTGATAAACGGAAGCTGAGAGAATTATCACTGAGCTGTGTGTTCCCAATATTAAAAAGTGCAACACTTTTTTTTGATCTTATTTTGAGTCCTATTGAGATATTTTCTTCAAAAAGAAAATGGTGGTAGCAAAACCAAAAAGTACTGCTGCTGAATAAACATGCTATTTCATTTGCTGCTTTAAAAGGTGTTGCACGTTTAACATTACCCGTTTAGTTGTAACAGATTAGGTGGCTGATCTTTATCACACTGGTGTATGTAGGAACATGTCCCTTTCTGTTTGCTTAGAGAGCAAGTTCCAGCACTGGCATTCAGGCCATAGCAGAAGGCCTGTTCATAGGAGGACAAGGGTGACTTTCACACTGCAGAGGGTATAGCACTTGCTTCTGGACTTGCAGGTGTTCCCCAGCCTGACAGTGTGAAGGTTTTCCATTTGCCAGGTACAGGTTACTTGCCAGCAGTTTAACCTAGTCTTTTTGCTCGCTCTTGTTGGCTCTGACCAGTGCAACATGGTCACTTACTCCTTGTTGTGCTGCAAATGAAATCTGCCTTGACATTCTTTCATCCATGCCCTCCCTCCAAATCAAATGGGCCTTTTAAGTACATTTGGGTGGTAGGTTTGCAAAATTGTAGTCTCTCTAAGGCAGAGCCAGTGTCATCTGATTTTCCTTTACAGAATTCAGCAGAATGAGGCCCTAAATTTCATTTGCAGCCTGTAGGCATTAAAGTAATATCACTAATTTAATACGAATGATAATGAGAGGAAGAGACATGTTATTCACAATACTAACTTCTTCCCATCACAGATGCTGGGCAGGACTTCAGATCTGCGTTTAGGGGGCTTGTAGGCTTTGCTGAAATGGCCATTCTTTGTACAAATATGCCCCCAAGCAGCAATAAAAAGAAACAGATGCAGATTAGCACTAACAAATCGCATACCCACTGCACTATGCATGTAATGCATGTGAATAGTCCTACTGGCTTTATATCTGCTACAGAAGTACAGCCCTATGGAAGGCATTGTCTTTTCCCACAGCATCAGATGTTCCCAGGGTTTGAAGCCACACAGAAACTGGGGGACACCAGGGAAGAGCCAAGTGGAGTAGAGCCACCTTCATTGTGCCTAACAAGCTTTCAGAATTTGAGACATCTTGTGAAAACTTGCTTTCTCTGTTCATTCTGCTCCCCATGGGGAGGTACACAGGGTGGGCTGATTCATCCATTGCACGACCTAAGGGGCCTGCTATAAATCCAGGTGGTTGGAGCTGGGGGGGCGGGGGGGGGTTAGGTGACCTGATTACTCTGCTCTTCCAACCTTTAGGTGACTAACATTAGGTGAAATAAATCTCACTGATGGCTGACTGAGCTATCCTGCCTACCACAGTGTCAAAAGTGAAGTGGGAGATAAGTAAGTATATCCTAGGCTGTCTGACGCAGCCAGACCTCAATCACAGCAGAAAAGGTATCTGTGGCTTTGTAGGCAAGCAGACCAGCTAAAGTAGGTGCCTAACTTTGATATCATGTCTCTTTCTCTCCACTGACTGCACAGAGACTGAGCCTGGTAGCCCCAGCTAGGACAAGGATCAAAGCACTTATTATTCTTAGGCGCTATCATAGGTGTGACAACATAATCATACACCTAGGTGAGTGACCCAAAATCTCCAAGAGTTCTCAGAATTATGAATTACCATGGCACTATGTCTTTTGGAGAACGGATGCAGAAGTGCAGAGAGGACAAGCCAAAGGGGCTGAGGGACTCAAAGAAGAGTCCATAAATCTATATTTATCCCAAATGGATCAAATTTGATTGCAAAAATATGTAATGGAATAGATGGAATGTGTGTTTATTTGTCTGTATACCTGTGGCTTTCTGTAGGAAGTCCCAAAACCTCACTACTTCTTCCTGTTTTTGATCTGCCCTCTTGTGATCGGGTGTTTTTGACTTGTATGAATTCACACCACTGCTTGCATGCATCCTCTTGCCATGTACAGAGACTGACAGTCAATGACCTTCTACACTACTTCCACTGCTCTTCTCAAAGGATCTATTATGTGGCTCACTGGAAGAGCACAAGCCTGGTTCTGTTTGAGTCAGCATGACTCTTACAGTACAAACACTGAAAAAAGCCTCTCCACGTAGCTAGCCTCATTTTGCATTAGTCAGGAAAGGTCAAAGCAAAATTGGAGTCAGGATAAAATCGGTCAATGTTTGGAATCAGTCCCACTTGAGCTTGATTTCCTGTTTCTGAAAAAAAAAAACCAAACCCACACTAAACCACACTGCTTCCCATTATCTGAACATGAAGTTTACTGAATGCTGCTATACATGCCACACAAACACACTTTAGATACAGTAATTCCTTGAGTGCCTTAAGAAACTATCAGTATGAGTATGGAGGCTTCACAGCTACCAAGAACCAGATGAAATGTGAAGGCTAGAGTTTATATTCTTTCCATCTCTATGTATATTATAGGGTTGGTTATTCAGAGAATTGCCTCTAAAATTAGTGGCAATCCCTCCTAGAAATATACCCAGGCCAAGAGAAGAAATGAAACTGGCAGCTTCCCTGTTAGTACCCAGACCCACCGTTGTGGAATCAAAAGTAATCGAAACAGCCTGAATTTCAAACTGGGAAAAGGCAGACAAAGCTGGCTTGATGTTTTGTTATTTAGTTAATTAGGCTATAAAAATGAAAGTGCAGTGTACCTACTTGATCTGAACAAAAATAATTAAAATACCAGTCTGTAGAGAGGGTAATTAGATGCATTATTGATTAAATAGTAGAAGAAAATGACAGTTTGTTAGCTGTCTGTTTTTAATGGAATATCTGTCAAAGTTAGAAATTCAGTCCCCCCCCCTTCTCTTCAGCCCCATCCTTCCATCTGGCAACAAATGCTTATGGAAGAACCAAAAAACAAAATGAGGCAGACAATGAAATAACCTCCAAGCTTTATGGATTTGAGGGTACAGGAGGCACAAGTAAACACTTCATATTAATATTCCAGTATTGTAGATGCCTATTAGCTACCCCATAGTATCCCAGAGAAGATATCTTTTTGATTTTCTTCCTCTGTGTTATTCCAGCCTCAGTACTTTCCGCTAGCTAATCCTAATTATGGTTACTTTCTGCTACCCATCCAAGCTACCAAAAGTATAGTGTTCTCTCAAAGAATAGAGAGAAGAGGGCTTAGGGTTTGGGGGTTTTGTTGGGGGTTTTGTGTGGTAGTTTTTTTTCCTTCCCACAGCAATTCACTGTCCTTTTCTTTCTGCTAGGCTATTTTTGGAGTGGAAAAAGTAATCTCTGCTCACAATACATAGATATGACCTTCTCAATTTTCTTCTGAATATAAATTCTTTAGTACACATTAAAATGGAGATTTCTGCAATGCTAACCTGCTTTTCTCTTGCTGAAAAGAAGGGTCATCATGGCTCACATCCTTCCAGTAATGGTAAAGATGTGAAATCTTTCAGAAATACAATGCATTATAGGTTCCATGAATCAAACACAAACCTTTTTATCAATGCTTCATAAGAAGACCTATGTTCCTCTTCACAGGGATACATATAATACAGGCAGCAAGAATACTTAAAACCAAGCCATTTTATTCAAAGCCATGCAACCTTTCATCTTCAACTTCTTGAACTCCCCACCACTATCCCTCGATTTTCTATCTCCAGATACCCAAATGGTGACTCCAACTCTATTTCCACCACCAACTCTGAATGTACGTCAGTACAACTAGTAACTTCTCCCGCTCTCTACCATACACTTTCTACTCTTTGTTACCAGCCTCCTACAAGTGTCCATCTTGTTTCCTCACCAGCATTTACTCTGGCACAGTTCAATCCCTGTGCAAAGTCTTGAAGGACCTTGAAGTAACCTGGAAGATGTAACTTGGTGAGAAGAGAGCTAAAAAGTCCAGAAGCCAAGGTCCTTGTCCCAGGAACAAAAATGTTGCCTGTCCAGACTGATCCCATCCCAGGTCTTTCCTGCCAGCCTGAGCTGTTCTCTCCCTACATGATTTGCCATGGCCCCCTCACAGCCTGCCTTGGCCCCAGGAATCATAGAATGATAGAATGGTTAGAACTGGAAGAGACCTTTAAAGGTCGTTTAATCCACTCCTGCTGTGAGAAGCAGAGACATCTTCAACTGGATCAGGTTGGTCAGAGCCCCATCCAACCTGACCTTGAATGTTTCCAAGGATGGGGTATATGCCACCTCTATGGGCAACCTGTTCCAGTGTCTTACCATCATCATTCTAAAATATGTCTTCTTTATATCTAGTCTGAATCTACCCTCTTTCAGTTTAAAACCATTATCTCTAGTGTCCTACCACTACAGGCCCCATTAAAAACCTGTCTCTATCAGAAAGAGGGAAATGATAGTCAGCATAACAATGGCCATGAGAGACAGAGGGGAAAACACGTCTGAAAAGTCTCCCTGCTGCCTTGCTCAACCTTAATCTCTGATGTACTGAGTCATAGATTAAAAGATGGAACAAGCTATGGGAGCTCCTGGTAGAACTGCTGCTTCAGCTCCTGTATCACACCCCCTTACAACATCGAGCATAGACTGATTGCACTTGGCAAAGCACAAAGAAATCATGTAAAGGAAAAGCAGCAAGCAGAGTGAGGCCAGCAGAAGTCTTATAACTGGTTTATTTGCTCTGGGCATTGTATATACAATGACAAAGGTTATGTTGCTTTTACACTGAAGAAATGAGGATGTGAGTGACAGCAGCTAGACACTAGAAGATCCACTCCTTCTCAGTATGGACAATACTTCCCAGCTGTGTGTTGAGACCTCGTGGAACTAGTTCTTGTCTCTGTGTTGACTGCCCTGAGGTGTGAGAACAAGGAAGCAAACAGTGTTCATCGTAGCCTTTTACTATTGACCTGGAATCAGCTTGCCAGCCACAAACTATAAGCTAATCATTTTACACAGAGCAGTACATAGTCAGATGGCTCTCATTGCCCACCTGCTGGAAGACCTGTCTCATTGCTGGCAGATGTGACACAACATTAGGAGTGACATGGTCAAGCCAAGCAACGAAGGTGTACTTCAGCCAGGACAACAACCTAGAGAAGTCTGAGAAGTTGCTCTAGAGCTTGCAAATAACACTTCAGAAAAACACTGTTGCTTGAACATATATGTCTTTAGTTTAAAAATAATAGAGTGAACTAAATAAATAGACTCCATAGAGAATGCAGCAGAAGGTATAGGAATGCATGCATTCTCCCTTCAGACAAGGGCACATTTGCCTTCAGACTAACTTTGAAAGTTAGGACATAAGTGTTATTTCTTGCATCATCACCATGAAATAGCAAAGAGACCCAAGAAGCACACAGCCAAGAGAAGAAAGGGAAAGGGAAATGGCATTTAAAGATACAATGATTCAAAATCTGTGCAGAGGCTAGCAAACAGAGCTTGAAATAAATCATAAAACAAAGATAAGACTTTGAAGTAGTGAATGTGACCCGAAAAGGTAGTAGATTGTTAAGACACAGTTGTATGATGCAGACAGAGTGAATGTCAAAGGACAGCTTGGCACCATGTATAGCATGGAACATAGGTAATTTCTGTGTTTTCTTGGTCTGCTTCCTCACGAATAATCTCCAGAAACTTCTGCTAAGGCAAATAGCTCCAACTTCAGGAGAATAATTTCCTCACCTCTACACAAAAGTTCATCACTCAGTAAGCAAGAAAAATCAGCATGAAAACACAGCCACAAACCCCCCTCAGCAATAGAATACTATTTATAAGATGAGCTATACCATTTTTAAATACTAGGAATGAGTAGGGCAGAACAAATCTTTCTGCATATTTTGAAAATGTGTCTTAGAGCACTCTAACAAAAACTCCTATACACATGCCAATATCATGGCTTTTAATAATGAAAAGCTAATCAACTAATTTCTTACAGTGCAAAACAGAAAACTTACTAGCAATTTATTATCAGGAGCTTTACTTCTATTGCCTTTATTAATGTAAGCTGCTGAGCTATTAAGTCAATCTTCCTCACAATCTTTAAGGAGTTTGGTTCACAAACTTACACACCATTGTCCTACTAATTTAACATCTGACTTCAGAACACAATCTACAGTCATTAACAATTCGCTTACTCTTTTTATTCTGCCTTTTTCTAAAGCAATGCATACAAATACATACATATAGGTAGTTCTGTGTGGAGCTGCCTGAGAACCGTATCTAAAATCTTCCATCATGTGTTCATCTTAGCATATTATCATTACTTTGGAGATATAGCATTAGAGTCTAGTGGGCAAATAAGACTGTCAACTAGTATCTCCTTTTATAGGATACCATAAAGCATAAATCTGCATGCTTTAAAACATACATGATCTTATAGCATATTTAACAGATTATTTTAGAGATTTTCTGTCTTGTCCCTAAAATTTTTATTGCAGAAATACATGCACACCATTCTGCTTTCAAATACCTCTGAGAAATGTCATACATAGAAATTTTACAAGTGTAAATAAAATAAACTAAAGCCAAGGTAGTGTACCTAAGTTTGTTTTAAGGAGTGTAGGTAAACTGCATCCTTGGCATTCCGGTAGGTTCAAGGATGGCAAATTGCTTGTTTATGATGCAAATTACCAGACTGATTTGTGCAGCACAAATAAAACCTGCAAGTTCAGCAAAGTTCTTCTTTAGCAAAGAGGAAGGAACATGATAAATGACAAAAGCACCCCAGCCATACATAAAGGAGTCTGTGTTCAATTCCCTGCCATTCTCCTGTGCACAAACAGTATAGTTTCAGATATATTCAATAGTCAACTACCTATTCTGTATATCAGTGACACAAGGCAGCTGAGAACTGGGCTTAACTAATGAGTCTGGTCTCTATTAAAATACATTATTTCTAATGTAATGGGATAGGGCTCTGAAAGTACAGTCTGACATTTAGACCTCCAATATTTAAGCCTGCAGATGTTTGCTAATCCTCTAAGCAATGGTGCATCATTACAGTCAAGGCAGGTGCTCATTTCTGTTGCTCACACATGTCCTAGGACATCCAAGACGCCTCACACAGACTGGCAGATGTAAAGCCTATAGGAGATCCATCTCTTTCTGAAACCCCAGTGGGTTATCCCAAGGCACCTCCAATGTACCAGATGCCTGTGTGTGCCAGGAACTTGAACAAGTCTGTAGACAGTAGATCCAATAAAGTAAAGAGCTTCTCAGGACAGAAGGCAGGGGAGCTCAGTTCAGCTGTGTGAGACCTCTGTCTTTGTAGATCTGCAGCTGAAGGCTGTGTGGGATTCCCTACTACATCTCCAAAACCTCCAGAACTATGGTTAGGAATCTAAATTGAGCTTTGAGTCTACCTTATGTTGGAAAGAATCACTTCCTAGGCTCCTCTGGCTGCATTGAGGCAACTTCTATCGACTGTAGAAGGAACCTATAAAGCTGCTGTGCATGCAGACACTTTTCTGTAGGTAGTGAATTTAGTTTTGATACTGAGTTGAAACCCATCCTTTAAAACTAAAAAGAAATAGACACAGCAATCAAACTCTTTCATTGTGAGCAACTCACTACTGTTAATACCTGAGAAAACAGAGACAATAAATAGACCATCCAGAGATTCAATCTGAGAGAGAAAGTAAATTTCATTGTAAAGTATGAAGCAGAAAACAATGCATCTCAGGGTTTTGAATTAGATATGTCTGGAGTAGAGTTACATACTTGAAGAGTAGAAAGTTTCTTCATATCTGCTGTTGGAGGGAATTTGAACCTATACATTTTACTGTGGGGATACTGTCCTAAGAATCAAGCCATCACATATACTGCTCCTCCACTTTCCTCCCAGGGTCACTGCTTTTTCTATGGATATGTTAACTGTTTACTGGTCCTACGAGTGAGGGAAGTATTACATTTAACAGTGCTTGAGTGCTTGGAGCACTCAGTTAGCAAATGAAAGACCTCTGCTCCAGTTCCTGCGCTATACATCAAGTTGAAAACAGCTTTGAACTTAATTCCATAGACAGAGAGTAGAAACTTTGGCTTGGTTTGATTTTATTTTATTTTTTATAATGAATAGCAGATTTATAGGTAACACAAATCAGTTTGATTGAAACTGCAGAGAACACATAATGAATGTGACCTAATCATCCTCATTTTGACCTGCTGTTTTTTTCAAACATATTTGGCTTATCTCTGTTATGATGAAAAAGCAGTGGAAGCAAAATTAGGAGAAAATTCAAATAAAATGCTCTACTGGCTGCTGACAGCTGTGTAGTCAACAGGGAATAGTATATGGTAGTGAGATATTCCATATAAAGGCTCAATTCACACATGGAGTGAAATATGAAACATATTTTTTTAAAGTTCCTTTTAAGGCAGCAAAAAGGCAGTCTCGTTGGGCTGGGATAAAATAGTTCTGAGGAAAACACGAAGAAAACAGTCGAAGCATCCACTTTCTAGGATATCCACAAGCTATATTTATGATTGATCTGGCAACTATGTATCTTTTAAAGATAAGACCCTACTCAATGGGAACGTTTATCTGCTCAGCATAATGATACAATACCTAGAAAATGTAGTGAGCTCTTTTTCTATATATATATATGCAGTGCAGCAGAACCATGATAAGTAATTTGTAAAGCAAATGGAAAGAGACCTGGTTTTTATATGCAAGACCAGTATCTTAATTCAAGACATCACTCACTAAATTATATGTTTCCCACAAACATGAGCTATTCTCACACAAGTGATACCCTTCCACCAGCAAACTGTCCTTACAATTTCTATATTCAGCAGATGCCCGGAGTAGTATATTTGTCCTTCAGAAGGAACTGTTGAAAACTATTGATAAGCTATGGAAAAGCTTCAGAAGTAACTATTTAAAAGCACTGCAAAAGGGATGTTTTCAGTGTCACCAAAACCTGACTTAGTTCTTGTCTTTGTTCTATTGGCTGAACAAAGAATATTCAACACAGACACGCAATATATAGAGAAAGAGAATAAAGATGCAGACCAAGTATTACATGAAATCCCTGCTACAGGTCTCAAACGAATAGCTCCTGAAGTTATAGTAAACCCTAAAGATGCACTCTACTATATTTGTAATAAATGTTTTCGTCATTTGTCAGATACTGAAAGAAAATAAAAAAGAAAATACTGTGTAGCTTGCAGAATACTTGATGGCAGATAGAAGTTTTGTATTTTAGGCTGGATGATGGGTGGATATTTAGAAAAAGTATGACTGCTATGGTTCGCAAAAATGAACAACAAACTCTCGCTGAAATACAGGATTCTATGGTACAAAACTCCTGGGCTCTATCACTGAGTCGCATTAGGAGTTAGGATTAATTTTCCTGGACCCTACTGGGTTGTTCATGGACTTCATTAGTTTCTGATGAACAGTTGCATATTGATGAATGATGTGTTGAAGACATCAAGTGTCATTGCATAGCACTTTTGCAAATGAGATTGCTCATTACCCTGCTTGTTGATTGGCTTGCAGCATGGTTTGTAAGGACTTTGCTCCCAGGTTTACCCTTTTACAGTACAAGTGATTTTTGTAATTGGAATCCTCTTTCTTTAATTGAAATTAATTGCAACAACAGTTGCTGTGATGATCTGCAGAGTTGTGCAAAGTTTAGGATACTGATGACACCTTTGGCTTTTCAGCGAAGAGTCCAGATGAAGTTGTTTTTACTGTGGAAAAGGAAGGAAAATAAAGAAATCCAGCCTTTGAAATGAAAAATAAACATTCAGCATTTCAAGGTCAAATGCATGTGTGGGAAACCAGTGAAGGTTCTGCTTTTCATGCCTGTTGGCCCCTTTTATGAAATTGCTGCTTTGCATTTACCCCCTCCTTTTGCTGTCATCCCCTTGATGTTTTGGCTGAAAGCAGGAAGTAGAGCAGTAGGTGAAAGCTCACACACAGAGGGAAAAAAAGTTATAAGATTTTCCATGGTAACAGGGGGTTGGGGTTTACACAGAGGACAGAGAATGTTTAATTTAAAATGTGGAGAATACAAAAGTGGGTTGTGCCCATCTCTAGGCGTAACCAAAACAGAGCAGGCACATTAAGTTCAGTTCCACTGAGAACACAAACCAAGCACAAAATGGAAAAGAGCAACACAGGATGGTGAGGCTTTCAAGTGATGTGGAGAGAAAATTCCACAGGAAAGTATTAGCATGAACATAAGCCAGCTGTGTTATTTAATGATGGGAGGCAGGTCCTCTGTGTGCTCAACTTTTTATATGTTTTCTTGTAATAGCCAAGTATTCCATTCAGGTAATATTCACAGTTTACAGAGCCACTCTGGAAGTGGCTATATAAGGGCTATATCTACAAGGGCTGCAGATTTTCAATGAAAAGCCATTAAAGCAATCCAGTTCTCACTTTGCATTAAGCACAGCTGTGCATTGTGTCTTGTTTGCTTGCACTGTATGTCTCAGTTAGAATTTCATATTCTTTTAATTTTGATAGATTCTGATTAATCATGAAACTGAAGAAAAATGGCTGGAACTGAGATTCAACTCAGTTTGATACCTCAAACCCCCTTGATGCTCAGCAGACCTGCAGAAACTCCTGCAAGTCATCTTCTGAGTAAAATTACTGCCCAGCGTCCATAGATACTGTCCAGATTCCATTCTCCTCTCTCTTCCATTTACAACACTTAGCATGTACAAAGACCAGAAAGCAATCAAATCTTTCAGCTAGGATTGCTTTCTCCAAAGAGAAATTGCTGGCCCTGATGACATTGCCTTCAGTTTTCCAACCACCTTCCCTCTGCTGCCTGCTAAAGTTCAGCTGCAGGCTGATAAAACATGAGAACACAGAGAAACCTTGTAATTAGGGGATGTCAGGCCTTCAGCTGCAGTGAACTAATACACATACTTGCTTCAGTCATGATCTCTCTGCTCAACAGCCATAAGCCTGGGGTGCTACAGCTCACTTTGTCATGTTTAGGCAGACAAGGTATGGCCTGTCCTAGTTTAAGTTCACCTGTGAAAATAGCACTGTATGTTTCCACACCAGGTGAATACCATGGTAATCATAGCCTGTGTAAGGAAAAAACAAATCCACTGTGTGTCTGCAACCCTGCTTTCTGTTACCACCTCTTGTTTTCAGGTGCTTGAGTCTATGACAAACAGCTGCACATACGGTTGAGTTTTTCCAGACAAAGTCATTGTTGAAAAGGTAAGCAGTTATTTTCAAAACTAGGCACAAAAGCATTGAAGAATTATTATCTGAGAGCTGAGAGGAGTTCTAAATACTCCTTTCTCACAATAAAAAATTATCTGGTCTCCTTTTGACTAATTCTATAGCTGAACAACTTATGTTTGGCACTTGATATGTTTAGCTTATACATACCTAAGCCCCTAAACTGTACCTCTAGAAGGCTAAGGTACACTTTGAAAATAAGTATTTATGGACTGTATGTTGGCAACAGCAAGAACATAGATACCAAGAGTTCTGATGAAACAGCAGGCATGTACTCTGATAAGTATGCTCCTGGTGTAGTGTACTGGTCTGGCTGAGCTGGAGTTAATTTTCCCCCTAGCAGCCCTCGTAGTGTTGTGCTTTGTACTGGTAGCTAGAAAGGTGTTGATAATGCTACTGCTGGGCAGTGCTCACATGGCATCAACCTTGTTCCTCAACATTCCCCTCACCAGCCGGCTGGGGAGAAAGGCAAGATGTTGGGAGGGGACACATCCAGGACAGCTGACCCAGCTGACCCAAGGGGTATTACATACCTCACAGCATCTGCTCTGCAATAAAAGCCAAGAGAAAGGAGGAGCAAGGGGAGTATTTGCTATGATGTTTGTCTTCCAGAGCAACGCTATACATACTGAAGCTATACTTCCCAGGAAGTAGCTGGACACTGCCTGCTGATGGGAAATAGAGAATAAATCCGTTTTCCTTTGCTTCCACATGCAGCCTTTGTTTTTACGTTATTAAATGGCCTTTATCTTGACTCACTTTTTTTCTCAATTTTCTTTTTCCCCCTCCATCATCCTGAGGAGGGGAATGACAGAGCAGCTTGGTGGGCACCTAACATCTAGTCAATGTCAACACACCACATGTAGCTATCCAGTCCATACTGAGACACTAACCAGTGAGCACTTGTCAGTGCCTGACAACACCAAAGTCCAAGTCTGTGCATGTGTTGGATTGAGACTGCAGCGAAACTGGTAGAAATGAATATGTATATGCAGCTGCAATGCTGATCAAAGCCTGCAGAATTCTTTGAATTTCTTATATCTGTGATACTACATATGCCACTATCCTTACGTGAGTTCTCAGGCACAAATGGACATGCTGCAAGGCACACACAGCTGGTTTAAGTTAGAAGGTCAGTCTGTGAACTGCAGAGGTTAAGGAAGAGGCACCCCTTGGTGGGGGCACCCCCTGCCATAGAGATGTTAACCCCCAACCAAACAGTGGGCAGGCACTTCTGAGGATGGAGACACGTTCAATCACCACAGCAGGGTTTGCACTGGTTGTTTTAAGGTACACCCACAAGTACGGTACACAATATTTCTTAATTGACTTTTAAATGAAATGTCAAAATACCTTTGAAAACACAGACGTGGGAGTGAAAAAAAAAAAAAAAGGAACCACCATAAAATACATATGAGCCCTGAAGAGCTCTCAGTAGCTGGGAGGCACATGGAAGGTAGCCCATGTTTGGGAGGAGGAGTTCAACCAGCATTCAGGAAAAATCCTCTGTGAGTGTGCATGTGGTATTATAACCTGACACATGAAACCTGCATTTTACACTTTAATATCATGTAATCAACTTTCCACTCTAAAAGTGATGGGATGATCACTCTGCATGCCAGTGAAGAAGCATAACTATTAATGCATGTAGGCTGAAGTGCATGCATGCTAGAAACACTGAAGAATTGCTTAGGATCTGAGAAGTTTAAGGAACTTTAACTGACCTAATTAGGTACAATACCACCCCCATTTCCCTCTGCTTTTTTTTTTTTTTCTTTCCCAAGGAGACATCACCTCAGGGAAAGTTCTCTGATTAATAAGTTCTCCCAACTTCAGAGATACAGAGATTGCATTTCCAGTTGAACGCCTGAGTTACTAGGGAAGCTGGAACTGAAACTTGTTTCAGCCTGTAAATCACAGGACTATGTGCCATGGGCCAAGCTGTGTTTTGATTTGGTATAGCATAAAGAGATTCCTATCAGAGTGCCCCATATAAACATCCAAAAAATATCATGTTTCTAAGCCCACAGCAAGGAGCAGATGTAATTTTCCATGATTCATTTACGGGTTAAAAAAGTCAAGAAAAGCGTTACAAAATGTTCAGTTCAGTTCAGTAAAAAATAGCTACTAGCTATACATTAAGCAACCTCCAAGTACATGATAACTTCTGGGAATGTCGACCAAAAAGCGTACAGACTGGTTGGTAAATTGCATCTGTGTCAAAAATAACGAGTGTGTTTGTTGAGCAAGGTCATTACAGTGGTTCAAAACTTGTGGTCAGCAGCAACATCTGGATGTTGCTGAGTCTGCAATTTCATGGCAATACAAATATCAACAGACTGGCCAAGCAGCACAGTCAGTTTTTGTAGCTGAGCACTGCAGGATATGTTCGAGACTGATTTATTAGAAGCTTCATCAACAGCTGAGTTAAGATTTCCCCATTATAGCCTTTTGAAGTGCAAATGTGAACAAAATTACAGCACATTGCAAACCCAATATGTTTTATCCAAAGCTTTGCATATGATTTTGATTTTGATTTAAAAATGCACAAGTCTGAACACTCCTTGGAATGTTTGTTTGTTTTTTCCAGCTGTAGATACACTCAGATTCATGTACATCAAAAGATAAAGTAGCTTCACTAAAATTTCTCCAGGGAAAAGACCTAGTAAATCCAACTATTGAGAGAAACTGGTAATTAACATGAGATGAGGTGTATTTGGCAGCAGCAAAGTATGTTTCTGATCTTCTGTCCTATGTATATATCTCATAGTTGTTGCTGAACTTTATTATCACAGCAATCTTATGAAGATTTGCCTTATTTTGCTATCACAGTATAATGTGTATAGGAACTGATAAAAAGATCTCAAAAATGAGTTTTAGGGATGGTGAAAGAAATCAGGTTCTTCCCATGGTTAATTCCAGGTGCAGAAAATAATAGAATTTGGTCATTTATTTATTGTAAACTCTTCACACAGCTGTAGCTAAATAACAGTAAAAATATTAGCAGTCATACACTGAACCAAGAATCACCACAGAACCCTCTTTCTAACATTTCCAGACTTCACTTCCTTGATCCTCTGGAAAAATCCAGAAGACTTTTTTAAAAAGATGCAGAATTAAACAGCATTTTCTCTATGATCTAGCTGTCTGTACAATTATTTTCAATCAAACAATATACTTTAGCTAAATGTAATTTCTATTGTAGACTTTCAAATTTCTGTAGAATCTTATTACTTTTATTAGCTTCCATACTATTGTGATTTTTCCACAGAACTGTGCCCAGCCCCAAATACCAAACAGAGCTATTTACAGAAACTGTATGTTCCTGACATTCACATTCATTACCACAACATCACTGTCTCACCCAAGCAGCAGTCAAGTGACTCCTTTCAGTTCCTCACTCCACTGGCTGCCAGTTCCAGATTTCCTAGCCACCTAAGCTTATTTTATTAGGTTCTCAAATGAACAGGTACCCTGATAAATTTTTTGTGCAAGTGAAAATCTAAATGTAGTATGCCTTCCTGCATGCTCCTGAACATGAGCATTTCAAGGCTTGAAGCGTGGCATTGAAGGGATGAAGGGCAGGCAACAGGCAGGAGGGAGTGTCTGCATGCTGGTGATAGAGCTGGTAGGGATATCAGTCCTGCTCATGGGACCTACACTCACAGCAGTAATGTACTATTGTCTATTCAGCTTTATTTAGCTTACTAAGTAAAACTGCCAGACAAGATTTGTTGGGCTTTTTTCTGCCAACATGTAGAGAATAGCTCTGTCCTCACTGAACCACAAATAGTACTACCCAAGGACAATGCTGAGGAAATATAATATATAGGAAGAAAAACCAGAATGCTTCAAGGATTTTAATCAGGGGCTGAGACAAATTTCAGGAGTATGAATTGCCACTTAGATGAGAAGGGAGCAGGAAACAAAAAGAAAGCAATGGTTAAAACAAAAATGTCATTCTAGCATTGTTATTAGTTTACAGGTTTGAGGTGCTGGTTTTTTTTTTGGGGGGGGAGGGTTGCCTTTTTTTATTTCTTTTTGAAAGCTAAACATTAAAGTTATTCAAACAGACAGCCATCTGCCCCTACTGGATTTTAATGCAACTCCTGAAATTTGATCTGAATTCATACAGGCAATAGTGTCCTTTGAAGTTAGCAAGCACATAAACACAAAAGCTTCATCAGTAGGGCCATTCATACAGCAGTAAAGTGATTGTAGAGTAAATTCATCCAGCCACAGCCTGTCCAAGCACAAAAACCATTCCCAACAAAGCACCTAATTTTGAGGATGGGATCCCACTCCCTGAGCACACAGTCTCCAGTTACTCATGTGGTGTATCGAGCATTTAATAGGAACAAGAGTGGGATTGACCCAGTGACCTCTAGGACAAGCTGCAGGGCTGTTACACAGGCATATGTGGCCTGAGTCACTCGCTGATTATATAGCAACAGTGAGCTGAAGCTTTAAAAAGATCTGAAAACAAGGTTCTTGTTGTGTCGTTCAATAGCTATGCAGCGCCAAGGAGGCTGGCAAAGTCTGTTTCACAGGATGGCACGGGTCAAATTGATCTGTGGTCTGTAATTTTAGCTCTCTGCCCAGCACAACGTAGCAACAGCCTCTTCTAGCTGGCTCTTATGAGAGACCTCCTACCCACAACTTCCTTCCTACAGCCCAAATTAACAACAGTTTCTGTCAGCATTAGCATAGTTCTGAATGTCTCATAACGATATGAAGCATTACATAGAGCACTATAAAACAATATAGAATGTCAAGAAGTGTCCAGTTAATCTCTGGGGTGTCCTACATTATCAGGAAAACCTACAGGTTTCCCCTAAGTCATCAGGACACTGTGAGGCAGTGGGACATCCCTCAGCACCACTTGCCTCATCTCCCAACTCCCATTTAGCCTATCAGGATTGTCACCTGCCAAAGACATTCTCGTACATAGCAATTAGATCACCATCCTTATTTCCATCCCCATCACCATTTTTCCAGCTGTACATCAACCTCTGGAAATGTCACACTGTAAAGAATAGAGTCACAACTTCATTAAACCACAGAGGCGATTGGATACACACTGTCTGAAAGCAATATTTCCTATCTTTGCCAAGCATGGCACAATTTACACAAAACTGTGGCAGCTCCAGGATCATATCCTGTTGGGGTTTCATACAGCTTTGTTTGTCCTTCTGTGTAATTGCAATTCCCCAGCAACTGCAGGGTGAGTTTCTAACATAGCAGGCGTTCTTATCTTTTGGCTTCTCCTGAAAAATTGTCAGCAGGAGATAACTCATGATTCATTAGTGCTGTTCTGCGGTTCCACTCCTTCCATCTCAAATCACAGTTTGATTCAGATGTCTTCTGCAATGAAGCACTTTATTAGTTTGTTAATATTTTCCAACTGTTTGATGGGAAATAATGGGAACTAGTGGTTACTCATCTAAAACTGTATTTCCTTCAAAATTACCTAAACTCAATCTCACATCAGGCATGACCTTTTCCTGAAAATTCTGTCTAGCTACCTAAAGTTGTATATGCATGGCAATACCTCCTCTTAGCAGTATCTTAGGAAAGTCGAAACAGTATAGGACAACTCCAACATTCATTTTATCTCTAGCTAATAAACAAATTGGCAATAATTTTCTTTCAATAGTTCAATAGATCAACAGATCCTTTGTCAACAAAAAGGTCCCTTTGCTTTGTTTGGACTGTATTTCTGTCATATACAACATATAAGTAGTTTACAGGCTTTCAATGTTATTTTGAAACAAATATAAAATATATCCAGCTCTGCATGTTTTTTTCCTATCATTTACTGATTTTTATATGACACATTGACATACTTTTTGTTGCACATTAGGAAGTACGAGATGCATAGAAAAGAAATTCATGTCTAGGATTAACATGCAAATGATCAAAAGATCTGGGCATACATCAACCTCAGTAGTTTTTTCTCAGGAAGAACTTTGCCTCATATAATCATTTGTCTGAGATTTGAAGGGGAAATTATAAACTTGACATGGCAAAAATATAACTCGGGAGTTTCCTCAAGGCCCTCTAATATGTTTATCTGCTGCTGCAACCAAGTCTCTCTCAACTTGTATTCAGTTCATAGTTCAAAAAAATCCTAACCTCTGTATCCATGGGAAAGGTTTACGAGACCCTTTTGGCAAAGACAAAAGAAGCTTATCGGTATTTTTAGCTAAAATAGACCTCTTACCAAAACAAGTAAACAAAAAGGGACATTTTCACATTTGTGGATTTAGGCCCCAAGCAAAAAAGCTGCTTTTTCTTTGTTGGGATTTGGTTGCTTTTCTATCAGAGCAATCCATGGATATTCTCCTTTGAGGTGTCTAGGGACAAGTTCTTTTTATTATCATTCCTTATTGTCCCTTACTGTAAAGCATTGAACACACTCCTTCAATTTCTCAAAACCTACCCTCTGAAAAACTATGTCCCACACTGATTACTTTGCACAACAGTGGTTTTGGATCACAGATTTGGGTAACTGGATTAGGCATAAATGTTCCCATATTCTGCTCCAAAGAGCTGTTGTGTTCCTTCCTGACTGCTGGGGTGAGTATGAGGTTCTGGCTTTAGCTTCACACTGATTTGCTTGTACTCTGTGGTATGTTAATTTTTCTTCTAGCTACCTTATTTTTTGCTGCAGACAATGCACATTTTTGGTTGTCTAGATTTAGTCCAGCCAATCTGGCTCTTTCCAGAGCTGATTAGAACTTCTAGTCATGCTCTTCCACTATATTTTCATTGATCAAAATCTCTCTTTAGAACATCAAATCTATTTGCATTTTCTACTGAAAAACCATGGCTAAGCCAAACCAAACAACAGCTTGTGGAACCTGTGTCTCCCTGAAAGGGTGCTGAATGTGAAAACCCTCTGCCTTTCCCTCATGCCACCTGCCAGCACCCTCCTGGTGCATCACACATGTAAATATATGTAGCTTCAGCAATCTTTAAGAGAAAAAAATATAATTCCTTTGCGGGTAGAGGTAAAATATTCTCTTACGTATTTGTTTAAATATTTGATCCTACAAAGAAGCAGCTGTTTCCATCCTTCTTTCCCCCAGTTATCTCTTCATTGAAGGTACACTCCGAAATTTCAGACACTGGTGAAGTTCATACCACTGGATAAATGTTTCTCATTCTACTCTCTAATTCCATTATAAATACTCAACTGTACAAAGATCTGCCTCTAAAGACTGGAGTTTGTTGAGCCTGTGACACTGCTCTTACCTCCCAAGTGTTTTTTAACAGCTGATACTTTGACAATATCGGAGTCTTCTCACACTACTTTGCAAATCTGCTTCCTTGCAAAAGCCAACCCTCACACATACTCCTCACAAGATCTTGACCTTACCATTGATCAACATTAAATAAAGTGTACTCTATTGGGACAGAGTAATGTCAAGTAGTACAATCACCTTCTACCCCCAGGACTCATCTGAGTGAGAGAAAGAGGTGAAGTCCAGACTGAAGGACTCAGAGATGCTTCTGAGCTGTTTGCTGCAGCCGAGTATCAACTTTGTTTTAGGTGAAGTTCAAATGTGCATCCTGCTGTCCTCTCCCTCCCGCATTGCCAGCACTCTTTCTCACAGGAAGACAACATATACACACATGCTGAGCCAGTGTATCTATGTGATACTGCCTTAACGGAGGTAAGCACTCTTGAATTAAGGCTGTGAGAGCACTGAGGTATCAGCTCTCCTTCTCCCAAAGGACATGTATTTTCCAACAAAATGACCCCACAGCCACTCACATGAGGTCCTGTGCCTGCAGGACAGAGCTGGCCATGAGGTACACTGAGCAAGGCAGGAAGGAGAGCTGTCTGCCAGCCCCACAGCTTGCAACCTGATGCCAGCAGTCTGTCACACTCACTTTTCACAAAAAAAACCAAACCCACCAGACATAAGATTCTTCTGCTCAGGATGTGGGTCCTGACCCGTTTTTTACATTCACTGACATTATGGGGGGTCAGAGACCAAGCTGTGGATTTTTGCACCAGGTGAGACAAAGTCTTATGCATGGGGATGCAAGACAGTTTATGGTATTTCTGGGTTTTGACTGAAGGATCAGCCATTATATACATACAGCCAAGATTTCTCAGATGTTGGCCTTGATATATCGTGATGTATCCCAATATATCCTGACCTGTGTTTATGGGGTGTTCAGCATCAGAATGGTCTCTGCACAAACCAAAGCTGAAGGACAGTATCATCACAAACACAGAAACAAATAGCGATCATGACACATTAAGACATTTTCCTTACTGCTGCAAGAAACAGTGATGGTAAAAATCAATTGTTACAAGATTAGAAACAGGAGAGCTGCCCATAGAGCTGGCTGAGCCATCATTGTGCAAGGGGTGGGGAGGAAGGAACAGTTGCTGCTCCTTTTTCCAGTTAGGCAGAAGACTTTGCATTCAGCGTGCCTTCCTGGTCATTTATAAAAGCTTTGTGTAAACAGAACCAACAGATTTTCTGATAACCTCCACCAAAAACTATTTCTTCCTTTTCTGCTTTTGCTGTGAAGAAGTATGCGCTCCCATGAACAATTCATGTAACCAAGAAATAAAAGCTGTTTATTGGGCACATAAAAATTTCCAAAGGAGAAACACCCGTCAAGCCCAGCCACAGTCCTGGCCAGTGGTATGTGACAAATTCTTCTCTTCCACCTTGAAAGCCCTTTATATTTGCGTGAATTTCCAAAGGCAGGCTATGAATAATGTTAGACAGTGAAGGCAGATACGGAATTTTCATCTTGGAGATAATTCAGAGTGGATCTTACTGTTGCAAGTGAATTTTTGCCAATAACTGTGTTTCAGTCTCTAGGAAATAGCATGGCCAAAGCTCAGTCACCAACAGCTCCCCAGAGAACATCATGAACAAAACACTTGCTAGACACAGCCCATAATGTTGGCAGCACAAGCAGAAATGAAAACAGACAACTACCACTATTTCGTCAGCTTTGTCTTTCCCCCTGATGAGCGTCTGTGGGGTATGCACATATGTGCATGTTTGCATGCAGAGGCATTTAGAGGCCCCTGTGAGCAGCCAGCTTCTCAGCATGGGCCAATGGGCTGTCCAAGCCAGAAACAGCTCCCCAGAGCAGAGGAGCAAGAGAAACCAGTGAGCCCCTGACTTGAGCACTCCCATCCTGGGGCCACAGCTTGCCTATGAATGGAGCCACACTCACAGGAAGGTTTCCTATTCCATAAACTCTGGGGGTTGTTTCCTGTTGTTCATCGGTCAGCAGCGGCCAGGACCAGGACAGGCTCAAGAAGGAAAGCCCACATGTAAACATTCACCAGCAATTAGTTCAGAGGTGAACTGACAGCAAATACAAATACCTCAATTCTTTACCATGTATTATTATGGACTTACCATCAGTTCTTATTAATGCACATGACCAAAGCAGGACTTAACAGCCTAACCTGAAACTGCCTACCTTGGAGACTGTCTCAGTATTGCACCTGGGTGATGCCTATTTGCGGTTTCCCAGGAACATACTAACAGTCTCCTTGCTCTGGCACCAGATCCACTTGCACAGACCACCCAGGCCATGTAGAAGAGTTTGAAGGTACCAGTGTAACACAGCAGAATGTAGCATTTGTTTCTTTCCTGGCAGCAATCAATGTTATACCCATATCAAAATGTCTTGTTGGATCATTGTGGTCACGCTCCTCTTGTAAGCACTCTTTTCTCTAGAAGAGAGATACCTTCTCACTCATACACCACCACCTAATTTCAGAGTCCTGTCATGATCTTTTCCCAAGCAACTGATTGGAAGATATTTATCACAATGCCTTTCAGCAGAATTCAGAGATGAGGGCTAAGGAAGACCAAAGCCAGTCATGTCATGAACTAATGCAAATCTATTTGCTGGTAGAGGAGATTTTAAGGAAAATTTGGCAAGAGCAATCAGATCTTCCAAACTGAAGAGCTAAAATACAAACACATACACCAGTATTAAAATGAAAATGTCTCAGAATCTTGTGTAAAGGCTATAATAGTTGCAAAAGATATAAGGGTATTAAGACTTTGATTGATATATTTAGAGATTTATCACTAGTTACCTTGTAAACAGCCTGCAATAGAGCCTTAACATTTAGTCAAGTCTGCAAGCCCATGAAGGTGTTTACAGATTTCAAATGGGCTCCTGAAAAATCAGTGCCAATGAGCCTTGTAACTGAAACAAAACCAATGCACTTCAAATGTCCTAAAGTTGTCAGGATGCCATGTAACTTAAATTTTGAGATAATATTGATCTTTCAGTCTACACTTATAGCACTAGAAAGGGAATTTATGTACAGTGGAAAGGCTTTACTGTTCACTTCCCCTCTGACTAAAAACCTAGTCAACATGTATTTCAGGAAAATCCTGAACAAATGACAAAGTCTGCTGTGCTTTATACCTGTGGCTGCTATTAATTAAGACTGTATTCTTCTAGATAAGTAGTACAAATGGCTTGAGAAGCACACAAGGCAGTGAAGGGGTAGCTGTAAAAAGCCATGCCTGACTTCAAAAGCAAAACAACTCATAGGGACTCTGTGTTCCTGTAGCAGAATAACAGCTCCCAGATTTTGGCCAGCTTTGGATTCCAGTCCCTGGGTATAACACATTTATTTTGATCCTGTGATCACACATTTTCTGCAGTGGCTGTGTTAGCCATTGATAGCTTTCCTTTCCTGTTTATAAGGATATGTTTTCAGCCTCCATTGTGTATTATCAGTAGGAGTTGCTCACTTTCAATACTGCTTATGGTGAGTCGCTTTTCCCTCTCATGCCCTTATCACAGTTTTACTTTTTTCCAAATAAGGCACAGCTATGACCCAACTTATAGCCCTAGGTAGTTTTTCTGGTATTACAGTGCTCTTCCAAGAGCACGTGGGCTCTTAAGTTTATATCGTATATGCTTCCTAACATTAGCATGCAACTGTGTTGCATTTATTTTTTGTGCACTCATGTCTACGTTGGAGATGGTTCAAATTTCTCCTGCAAGGAGGTGTTCTTCAGTATTTGTTTCCAGTCCTTCACAAAATACACAGAACTGTGAATGGTGTATTTCCAGTTGTGTAGCCTATTGCTGGGGTTTTAAAAGTAGTTGCATTGTTACAAGAAAGCTTCTGTCTGTGATTTCAGTCTGACAATGTTGGTGATGTATCTGGATTGTGGATGCCTTGTGTTTAAGTGTGTTTAATGGGTTATCACTTTTGTTGATGTTTGCTAAGTTGAACATGTACAATAAGCAGATACAGATGCTTACATTAGCTACTCTAAGGCATTTGGAATGAGTCAACATCTTTGATTCAGCCTGGTGCCTAGTTCCTTCCATGTGCTGATGTTTCCCACTTTCTCTCTCTAAAGTAAATGGTATTATAACAGTCATACCTATCCCACTTTATGTAAGGATATTAAGTGAACATGGAGTTCTAGAATGAGGAAAAAAATGGATTTGGCTTGTTGTGAATTGTTTACAATTTTTTTGTGATTAATTTTTTCTTGAACAATGGTGGAGGCAAGAGAACACTGATATTTCTAAACAATCAAAATACAGGTTGAATGTCTTGTAGCCCACAGGACCAACAACTTAAAAATTATTCCCTCAAATGGGAAAATCTTCATTAAACTGTATCTTTCTGTATTCCTCAAAAAAAAAAAAAAAAAAAAAAAAAAAAAGGAAAAACAAAGCCCACAGAACCAAAATAATAATGACAATAAAATAATAATCAGGTATTGCTTCAGTGTACTAACTGTATTAGCTGAAAGAAACCACAGTAAGTTGGATGCCGTCAGACACATTATCTGAAAGAAGCCTAAGAGATTAATTGATGCTTCCTATTAAGCATATAGAAAGTTTAATTGTTGCCTTGCCAAGTGCTTATACTAAGTACTAAGCTGTCATTTACTTGTTTTGTTATTATCTTGAATTTGCCGGATAAAAGTTTTGATTTTGTCAGGCAGTCTAAACCTAATGTTCTCCAAGGACCTATGATAAAATGAAAAGATGCAGAGTAGGGATCATTTCAATTTCTCTTCACACTCTTCATCCCCAGTTCATCACAGCCTGACAAGAAGATGAACCTCGTTTTTATTTCAGGAAACCAGCAAACTAATTGTCAGATATTTATGATCTATATGGATACAAATCTTTATGAAATATAGTCTCAGCTTGGAAGGTTCTCTGTTCATGATTGATTTACAGTGCATAGTTAATGCCTAATTATTTCATTGTGTCTTTTGCCAGGGTATGAATAATTCATGACCCTTCTTTAACAAAACCAAAACCAGGTTGATTCATTATCTTGATTCACAGCCAGAATTATGAAAAGCACATGAATATTGGAATAGTTCAAGATTTGCAAAGAAGTGTGGAAGATCAGGCTTTACATTCTATCTACGTTATCTACATCAGCATCCAGAGGTTATATAGAAAGAACTATGCTGAATAAAAGGTGAAAAGAATATGCAACTTAGTGCTTGCAAAAGACTGATGAAACCTAAGCATTAAGACATTTGATCAGCCTCATAACCTAGCCACAGTCTACCTTCATGGTACTGTGGCATTCATGGTACTCAGGCATTGACTGTGGACTCATTTTAGTTGGAGAGTCAGAAAGGTGACCATGATCCAAGGATTCAATGTCTAGATTAATTTATTGCTCACATTGCACCCTCTACTGTCCTATAACTCCTATAACAGCTCTGGGCAAAGCCATCTGACTCCTTGTTGGTCTGCGTTACAGTGGACAGGGAAGTAATCCAAAGAAAAAATGCCAAAGGAGAACACCACATAGGTAAAAAGCCAATATGCATTAGAAGATCAGAGATGAGGGACTAAATTTTCATCAAATAGCTGATTGATGAATTCTTAATCCCAAGACTTTAATCCTGACTGCATTATAACTTTGAGTTCAAGTGAGATCCTCTTTAATGAAGTCAGCAGGACACTGCCTATAGAATGTCGGCCATAGGATTAGGAAGCTCATCTGCCTTAGATATATTTGAGGTTCAGATATTAAAAGTCTATCAATGTGTTGAAGTAGCTCAGTGGAGTACAAGGGCTATAGCTGTCCTTAGACATGGCCTCTCATTGACTGTCACAGGCAGAAAATATCAAGCTGCCAGTTAGAAAGATGCATTGGAATGGGCTGAAGAGTGGCCAATTTGTTGCCTTAAATTACACCCCAGCCAGGAGCACTTTGAGATAAAATATATAGATC